>AVPN01000542.1:20807-47098 GCA_000695325.1 Pleurobrachia bachei
TCTCTCTCTCTATCTCTCTCTCTCTCTCTCTCTCTCTCTCTCTCAGTCTCTCTCCATTTAGCATGGTAATAGTGGATGGGCTAGATAACGATGTAAAAGCTACCATTCCCGTCCGACCATCCTGTAAGCTCCTCCCGGCCTCCGCCACAGTCGGCGAGGCGTGCCATGTTCCATTTGGATTCCTATTTGATCCCGTCAGACCGACTGGGGAGGGAGATGTTACTAGGGCTATACGATGTACCGCCTGTAAATCGTACTACAACAAGCACTGTCAGCTCATTGAGGATGTTTGGAAATGTGTCTTTTGTAGGGAGAGTAAGTTTAAAGTTGTAGGGCTATAATTTAGGTTACCATGCTCAACAGTCTCAGACCCTCTCTCTTTTTGAACAAAACAACTGTTTGGCCAAATAGTTTGGCTTATTAGCAGCTAAACCCTAAATCCATCTCTCCCTGCAGATAATACCCTGCTGACAGGAGAGGTCATACCACAGAGTGTAGCGACCGGGGAGACATATACAATCCTGGATAAGGGTGTTGGATCTCTCTCTCAAGTTCTCATCTTTATTGTGGATGATTTCCTGTCTACGAAAGAAAAGTTGCACATTTTCAATGCCATATCAAGGTATGCTGCAGATGAATATTTTTTCTTTCTTCCCTCCTCTTTTCTCTCTCAGAACACTATTTCTCATATTTTCTCCCCTTTCTCCCCCCTTCTTTTACCCGCACCATCCCCCCTCAAAACACTATTCTTCATATATATTCTCACAACCTTTCTCCTTCTTCTACCCGCCCCATCCCTAACATATTTTCCTACCCTTTCGCCCCCTTCTACATATCCTATTCCCTCCCCCCCCTCAGAACAGTGTCAGAAGCAGATGAGGGGACCAGAGTGTGTATGTTCCTAATGAGCAGCGTTATCAATGTCTACATGTTATCTAGGAAATCCCCGGGGGGTATCATCGAAACTGAAGTCCTATCAGGTAAATAAAAATACTTTTGTGCTAGTAGGGAGTTGAATGACCCTTTTGCACGCTGACAAGGGAGGGGTAAGTTCGTTACCAAACTGGAGAGGGAGTTTTATCGGATATATATATAACCCTCCAGGTTCCATGTCAAAAGGTCTACTTCCCTTCCTAACGGCCCACTGGAAAGACATGATCTGTGAAATATCGACATCCCGGGCCAGACTTCTGGAGATCCTTGGTGATATTACCACTGGGCTGATGAGAAAAGATAAGGCCATGTCAGGGGGAAATAACCCGTTTTTAAGGCAGAAGAGGGTCAACAAGGGAGATGGAAAATGTTTTGGGTTCACGTTTGAGATGCTGGTTACCTTCCTTAAACTAGCTCAGGTAGAAAATTAACTGAACATCACATCGCACACTTCATTATCAATTATTAAACTAAATGAATCAGCAAACCTAACTAATCAATACAACATACTAACTCTCTCCATGTCTCTCTCAGGTAGACGGTGCAGTAAAGCATGTTATAATATTCACAGGGGGAGAGCTACATTCATCAACGTTACCCAGTGCCCTCCAAGTGGAACAACAAAAACAATACTTTTCTAGGTAAGAACATGGAGATCTCACTTGTCATGTACTTTTACCCTCCTTTTACATTTGTATTGTAAAGGGGCTAGGTAAACATGGTTCTTGTTATACAACGGGTTTAGGAAGTTTTCAAACGGGGGAGTTTTTAATTCTTGTTTGCTCTGTTTCCATCCCAGCCGTTATTCATACCCTTCTTCAGTTTGGGGGCAGCTCTATCCCGTGTAAAAGCAGCAGTTCACATCTACTGTGTGGGGGATGCAGTGTATGCAATAGAGACTCTCCAAAGGATGATTTCCTACTGTGGGGGGTCTCTGAAATGGACACGGGTAAGTTTATATTGAGTAATTGGTGAGTAATTGTCAGGTAATTGTCGTGTAATTGGCGAGTAATTATCGGCATACAACACTTGCTCGATTCTCTCTCTCTGCATCCCGGGTTCGAACAACGACTTCTTTTAGTTCCAATAGTAGCGGTGCTAAGGGGGAGTGTTTTCCCGGTAAATCGGGGTGCATGTTAACTAGGATCCGACTGTAATTATTGACAGTAGCCCTCTTTCAGGAGTTGGTTAATGACGTAAGAAGAGAGATCGAGAGTTTTGTGGACAATATTTGTGGGCATGATTGTGTGATTAGGCTTCAAACCACCCACAACATATCCATCGCTCAGGTAACACTGATCAGCAGCAAAAATGGAGTTTGTGAATTCAACCCCCCTCCCCCGAATTGAAGAATGGAATGATATTCCAAATCCCGGCCCTATCCCCGAATAGTTCTTCATCTTATATCATCCCGGTGCCACAGGTGAATGGGGAGACCTTGGACAGTGCTCAGTTTGGAAGGAGATACCCTGTATTGACACGAGACAAGAAGTTTCATGCTCTGTTTAGTATACCTAGCCGGATCAACACTGCACCTGTATATCTGCAGTGTACTAATAGCTACACTGAACCAGCAACTAGCACACGAGTGAGTTTTTATAGTGTCGGCATTTTGTTATAACTCTAGCAGTCTAGCAATCAATTAGGGTATCACCCAATTCCACTACCTATATCTGGCATCTGTATGGCCATTGGCCACAGACCCTATTTCAAATCCTCTGTTTCACTCCGATCACGGTACCAGAGAGTCTCTACTCTCTACCCTTGTACATCTGAACGCCCATCCCTATCTCCCCACCCCCATTTCTAATCCCACCTCCCTTCAGATAACGCACGTAACAACCCTCCGGTTTGATTGTGTGGTAGACCACGAGGAGATAATCCTATCGCTCTGCCCTGACACCGCCTTCGCCCTGACACTGCTGGAGAATGTAGCAAACCCAGAACAAAGTAGCGAGGAGTTAACTTTGTTATCACATGGCCTTCTAACCTCTTCTGAGGCGTGTCTAGGTCATGGGGTAACTGGTATTGTGATGAGATATCTGGAGATGCTGTACTTCCTGTTACATGGACCCCTTCTCAGGCAGATGCTGCAAAAACGGTAACTAATTATTAATCGATTACTATTAATTAACGGTAATTAATAGCATCCAGTGATTTGAATTAATTGACCTAATTTGTAGAATTATCAATTTGAATTATATATAACGTGCCACAACCTTGGTATCGAAGACACCTCACATGCGCGCGCTGGCAAGGGGTTACTTCGTTACTAACCACAACCCCCCCTCAGAGATTTCCGTTTCTACATCCAACACGTGTTATTTGGTTCCAACCTGGACTCAATGTGTCACATGGTTAAACCCCGGCTCTACACCCTCTCCTGGGGTGGGACTACGGGCAACAATAATATGGTTGAGGTGGTGGAGTATCCTCCCGTAACCCTGGCACTCCGATCAGATCGGCTGATTGTGTTGGATCTTAAAACGGAGGCCATTGTATGGATTGGATCTAAACTACAGGTAATAAGGGTTGTAGTAAACAACCAATCAGAACTTGTTATTTAGGTCACGTGACTAGTTATCAGCCAATCAGGGACCAGTATTTCCTGATTCGGTCGGTTCCTGGTTGAGACAATAATCAATATGTACAAACTGTTATACAAGTACAGTTCCAAATATAAAGCTGCCCTAACAACACTCTGTATATCCCAGGCGACTACAGAGGAATGTGAGAGACAAGGTCGATCCTTCACTGCCCAGCTAGGCCGCGGTTCTGTCCGTGTTCTTCAAGACTGTGCAGCTGATAATAGGTTTATTGAGTGTTACCTACTGCCTCTGCATCTGGATGAGAAGTCTCTACAAGACTCCGTGCTACCTGAACTAAAAGGTATTGAGGGAGAAATGTTGGATCGGCATTGCTAATAGAATTTAGGATCTCGTTGTCATTACATGATCAGTAGCCACTATTCGATAACAGTAACCCTCACTTCTCCTGCAGATCTAACAAAAGAGGAACACAGCTTGCTGGTGAAAAGATTTAGCGGTAGTGTCACTGGGAAATCGTTCAACCAGTGGCTGAACGAGATCAGACTAGTTGTTACCAGCTCTCTGCCATTTTAATAGGACACAGCAGCTTATCTGATCCGGATTGAGAAAGCGCCCTTCCGATTTTGTATGAACAGTTTTGGCTGTCAGGCCAATGCTCTGACAGAGTCTTGGCGGTTTAGACGATGCAGCGAATTTGACTGGCTGCTAGAGATGGCCCTGTGCCTTTTATTTTGTGTTAATACATAGCCCAACCCGATTTGTTTATTGACCCTATTTATTTGTGTATACATTTTGATATGAACAACTATATTTAATTAATATTAATAATAATTGAATGACAAATTTACTTGAGAGCCTTATAGCTGAGCAATACAGGAATAGAGAATTATTGTATCTGTGTATTTATGTGTGTAAGTTTGTGTTCAATCCCTTTCCATCCTGAAAAGAGAGTATTCTTTTTATCAATGGATCACACGATAGTGATAAATTAACCCGGATCAGCCCTTGTCAGCGCCAAACTTTCTCACGCTCCATCATGTGGTTTGAGATAATGCGCGCGCCGCGCGGTCATAACATGTTGTATGTTGCCGCGCCCCACAAATATGACTGTTGAATGGTGAGACCGGTAATATCGGGATCTGGTCACATTACATGTCAGAAGTCTTCGTTCGTGATTGAAGTTGAAAATACACAATAGATTTACAATTTTGATGATCAGCCCTGTTAAATCAGGGGAAATATCAAATAAAATACATCATCACCATCACAAAAGGATTGTTTTTTAATTCAATTCGATATTTTTCTTTCTCCTTCTCAGTCTCTCTTTTCAACCCTCTCTTCTCAGATCTTAGCAGCCAATTGGTCCTTATCATCACATGTGAAAACGGGTGATTCCTCCCTGCTACTACCCGCTATTGGTGTCAAATCAGACGGACTAGATTCTAGCCGCTCACATTTCTTCTGGTCTTTAGTTGGATAAAGATACGGCTCAAACCGTTTTAACCACGCCATCCATGTAAACTGAGTTACCTGCAGAAGGAGAGGGGGTGTTATTGGTTGGTTGATTGGTTGGATCGGCTGGTGATTGGGGGATGAGGGGTGATGAGAGGGTGTTATCATGCAATACTATGGGTAAATGATATTAAGGTGAGTGTGGTGCCTTGTGGCCTCGCCGGGGATGTGAGAGGGTTTTCGTTGACACAGAGAATACTCGTGATTACGTTTCGGCGTAAATGCCATCTTCAGAATACTACATGGAAAGACACGGTTAATACAGTATAGTGGTTATATGATAGTATAATGAAAATGAGAAATAGTGATATGATATAACACGTAAGCTGAACGAGATCAGACTAGTTGTTACCAGCTCTCTGCCATTTTAATAGGACACAGCAGCTTATCTGATCCGGATTGAGAAAGCGCCCTTCCGATTTTGTATGAACAGTTTTGGCTGTCAGGCCAATGCTCTGACAGAGTCTTGGCGGTTTAGACGATGCAGCGAATTTGACTGGCTGCTAGAGATGGCCCTGTGCCTTTTATTTTGTGTTAATACATAGCCCAACCCGATTTGTTTATTGACCCTATTTATTTGTGTATACATTTTGATATGAACAACTATATTTAATTAATATTAATAATAATTGAATGACAAATTTACTTGAGAGCCTTATAGCTGAGCAATACAGTAATAGAGGATTATTGTATCTGTGTATTTATGTGTGTAAGTTTGTGTTCAATCCCTTTCCATCCTGAAAAGAGAGTATTCTTTTTATCAATGGATCACACGATAGTGATAAATTAACCCGGATCAGCCCTTGTCAGCGCCAAACTTTCTCACGCTCCATCATGTGGTTTGAGATAATGCGCGCGCCGCGCGGTCATAACATGTTGTATGTTGCCGCGCCCCACAAATATGACTGTTGAATGGTGAGACCGGTAATATCGGGATCTGGTCACATTACATGTCAGAAGTCTTCGTTCGTGATTGAAGTTGAAAATACACAATAGATTTACAATTTTGATGATCAGCCCTGTTAAATCAGGGGAAATATCAAATAAAATACATCATCACCATCACAAAAGGATTGTTTTTTAATTCAATTCGATATTTTTCTTTCTCCTTCTCAGTCTCTCTTTTCAACCCTCTCTTCTCAGATCTTAGCAGCCAATTGGTCCTTATCATCACATGTGAAAACGGGTGATTCCTCCCTGCTACTACCCGCTATTGGTGTCAAATCAGACGGACTAGATTCTAGCCGCTCACATTTCTTCTGGTCTTTAGTTGGATAAAGATACGGCTCAAACCGTTTTAACCACGCCATCCATGTAAACTGAGTTACCTGCAGAAGGAGAGGGGGTGTTATTGGTTGGTTGATTGGTTGGATCGGCTGGTGATTGGGGGATGAGGGGTGATGAGAGGGTGTTATCATGCAATACTATGGGTAAATGATATTGCTAAATTTAGGACCACAAGAGATACCCCTTTCAGGCTAGTCCCTTTAATTACAGTGCGGCGAGTGGGTATTATTAGAATATATTAGAATGGATGTGAGTTAATGTCCTGCATATTCTAAACGTACTTAGAGCCCAGATGTTTTATGTTCGAATAACGTCTGTCTCACATACGAGCGTGCATTAGCGGTTCTTAAATAGAAGCTATGCAGCTGAGTGCAATTGTCACCTATTATGTTGTGCAGCTGTTGAGAGCGATAGTGGACTAGCTAGAATATGCGTTCTTGTATTTATAATGCACTCTAAAACGGTCATATATGGTGCTGTGTATTCTTGGAACCTAGAATAATAATATTGCGATTGTTAGGTATGTTCAAACCCAGAGTCTAGCTAGGCAATATTTCCTGGGGCACGCAAAACAGATTCTAGAGAATATTTCGACCCGACAAACAATAAACAAGTCTAGAACTTTGAATCCCACCCCTTGTACCTGATTGAAGTAAGTGGGACAGGTAACAAGGTATCCAAAGGGTATAAGAATACTTCCAAAACTAGACCACACTACTATGAAATCAGCAACCCTGTAATCAGGTTTCAAACCTGAAAAAGAAACCAGGGATATATTATTTAAGGGTGGATCAAGTTGACCAAACATCAGCTTTGAATAAACCACCGTAATTTCATATCGTCCATATTGACCCAGCCGCAAGGAGATACCATCTCTACAGATAAATATGCGGCTCATATGACCCCGATACTTGTTCTGTTTAAATTTAGGGACATCATGATTTCTACTCACTTATTTCATTGGTTGCAATAGCAATTGTTAGAAAGATGTATATCCAGCGGGGGAACTGGGATATAGCATAGAGGAATATCATGATGAATGATGTCCTGTAATTCATCCTTTTTGAGGACAAGAATAAAGGGAATGGCGGATCATTTGCATTACTCTGAAAAAGAGAACGTGAATATACTGAGTATTTAGTAAACCTAGAAGATTTGCAAATACAAATCAGGTTGACAAATATTGAGTCTAAATGTGACGAAGTGAGTAATTATCATTTGTCTGTATCCCGCAATATACCACCTTTCACTGACAAATCGAACTAATAAACAGACACACAAACATATACAAACACTCTATCTATATGAGCTGGGAAGATATTTAAAACTGACATTAGTTAAGACATTAGTTAAGACATTAAGATTCTTACATTTTTCTTGTTAGATCGGTAGAGAAGGAAGACATATTGGGTGACACTGCACGCAACTGGAATAAAGATGAATATTGCAACGTACTTTCCAAATTCCTGAAGAGAGGGAGAGAGAGGGATTAGTAAATCAATTAACACGGGGCTGTTACAGTGCTGAAGTATTAGTGTATCAATTATGTCGCGGTTACAGTGGTTGTGGGTAAAAACACCATACAGTCGGTACGAGGAATATGATAGTATAATGAAAATGAGAAATAGTGATATGATATAACACGTAATGTGAAAAAGGGGGCACCACACTCACCTTAATCACATCACCGCCGGCCTCAATCACCACTCACAAATAAATGATATTGCTAAATTTAGGACCACAAGAGATACCCCTTTCAGGCTAGTCCCTTTAATTACAGTGCGGCGAGTGGGTATTATTAGAATATATTAGAATGGATGTGAGTTAATGTCCTGCATATTCTAAACGTACTTAGAGCCCAGATGTTTTATGTTCGAATAACGTCTGTCTCACATACGAGCGTGCATTAGCGGTTCTTAAATAAAAGCTATGCAGCTGAGTGCAATTGTCACCTATTATGTTGTGCAGCTGCTGAGAGGCATACTGGACTAGCTAGAATATGCGGTCTTGTATTTATAATGCACTCTAAAACGGTCAAATATGGTGCTGTATATTCTGGGAACCTAGAATAATAATATTTCGAAACCCGACAAACATGGATTCCACGACTCTAGAACCAACCCCCTTCTTATCAATCGTGTACCTGATTGAAGTAAGTGGGACAGGTTACGAGATATCCAAAGGGTATAAGAATACTTCCAAAACTAGACCACACCACTATGAAATCAGCTACTCTGTAATCAGGTTTCAAACCTGAAAAAGACACACCGGTGTTAGTTGTGAGTGGTTCAAATCGACCAAACATCAGCTTTATATTTGAATTTAGAAACATGATTTCTACTTTACTCTCTTAGGCCAATTTTCTGACAGACTGCACTTACTTATTTCGTTGGTGGCAATGGCAATTGTTAGGAAGATGTATATCCAGCGGGGAAACTGGGATATGGCATAGAGGAATATCATGATAAATGATGTCCTGTAATTCATCCAAAAACTCCTGTTCTTATTTCCCTTACCCGGATCATTTGCATTACTCTGAGAAAGAGAGTGATTGAGTACCTTAGTAGAGTGAATGTTGAGTAAACAGACGATTTGCCAAATCAGTTTGACAAATGTTGAGTCTAAATGTGACGAAGTGAGTTATTATCAATTGTCCGTATCCCTCAATATCTCTTTCACTGACAAATCGAACCTATACAGACACACAAACAAATCTATATGAGCTGGGAAGATATTTACAGTTGACATTAGATTGACACCTTTAGTTAAGATTCTTACATTTTTCTTGTTAGATCGATAAAGAAGGAAAACATATTGAGTGACACTGCACGCAACTGGAATAAAGATGAATATTGCAACGTACTTTCCAAATTCCTGAAGAGAGAGGGGGATTAGTAAATCAATTAACACGGAGCTGTTACAGTGCTGAAATATTAGTGTATCAATTATGTCGCGGTTACAATGGTTGTGGGTAAAAACAGCATACAGTCGGTGCGAGGAATTTGGCACTGTTTTATGTGCAAGTGTGGTTATTCATATTCTCTTTTCTTTATCTCCTCTCTATCTTTTATTCTCTCAATTCTTCACTCTATCCTTCTCTTTGTACAGGTACCCCTTTTTCACTCAATTAATTTAAATTAATGTTCACTGTTATGTTGGCCTCGGTAAAAATAGGTCAATATGTACCACAAAGACTGCAAAAATATTCTTGCCTCTCACCAAGCCGAAGTCTTGGCAAGATCCCGAAGAGAATCTTGGGACTATTATGCTACAAAACCTTGCCAGGTTCTGACTACAGCTTGCGCGCCTTTTATAAAAAAAGGTTTGAACATAACAAACAAAACCCCATAGCTTCTCAAAATTGTTTATTTGTTTGTTTGTCACGTACGTTCCAGTCAGGGTACATGTAGGTAGCGTAGCACATCTTCTTGCCATTAGCGTCCACGAAATACCCAAACACATTGTTGGACCTACTCCGGTTCAATGCCACGAATATCTGGGGTAGGAGGGCCACCAGCCATAGGAACAGTGCCACCTGCAGGAGACATGTTGATATTAGGGTAATAGTTGGTAGACATTAGAGTATGTTACATAGAGAAATAACTATGGTAGTCCTTGAGGAACTACCATTACCAATCACAGCCCTGTGTGTGATAAAAAATGCCTTGAAGTGTCCAATCACTGACCATACTCAACACTATAACACTGACCTGTTTACTGAGGGCTACAAAGACTCGATCCTTGAGTTTGGTGAATCTGCCAATGATAATATCAGCTCCCAGCATTATAATATGGAGAATATACATGATCTCAAAATAACTGCCCAGTAGAGCCGTCTGCCAACACCTGGAGAAAATTGTGTTAGGGGCCGGGGGTTAGTGATAGAAGTGTTTCAGGGATAGGAGGGTGTCAGGGTGTTACAAGCGTGTTTGGGCCGGGGACCAGGGTGTCAGTAAATCTGCAGCTGATTATAGTTCTAATGTTTTCACGTTCAACTCTCCTCATGTTAAGAAAGGCTCAGTTGTCGAGTGCAGCAGCAGCTCTCTCAACACTCTACACTGTCTGTCATCAGATCGACCTGGAGAGTCTGTTTGACAAACAGTGGGTGTGTGGGTGGACCCTGACAGGTCATTTTGAGAGGCCATCACAGGACATGCGCTGCAAGACCATTAGAGGAGGCGTCAAAAACAGACATGAAGCCGTACTAACTGCTGCAGGACGTGCGACTCACAAACATGAGCAGTTCAGCTCAAATAGCCATATATGGGCATCACGTGACATACTAAAACACCACATATGGGTATGTACTCACCACGAAGATCCCAAGGTCCATCCTTTTTTCTGTAGCACACTGACGAGGCCCATGGGGTAGATAAGGAGAGCAAATAGGAAGTGGCAGAAGGCTTGGGATACTGCCATTACAAACGTAAACTGATCAATCTCTTTCCACCTGGAATAAAATTACTTGGTAAAGGGATGGGATATTGTGGTTTTACCAATTTGGACTCTTTTATAATCCAGAAATAGCCAAGTGCGGAAAGTGTAACAAATGCCCCTACTGAAAATTACAGGACAAACTCAGTCACACACACACACAAACCATGTAACTCATATGACTCCCATGGTTACCATGGTAACATGATGCTCGTACCTTTCAAATATAGATGCCAGGATAACTGATCCATTACTGATTAACCCGATAATAACAATAAACAGATACATGAGTGTCATGATTAGGACATCAATTAATTCCCGGTCACACATATTCGTGATGTTGAGACCCTCGAATGATTCCGCTGAGTTGCATTCAGCCGCGGTATCACTTGAATTAGCCATGATACGATTTGCTGCTAAAACAATAGGGGTTATGTAAATCAATACGAAATAGTACAGCGTATTTAGGACTTATTATGTGAATAGAAGTTGAAGCTTATTCTCAATATGTACCAACACAGTACAAATTAAAAACGTTCAAAACACGGACATTCGAGCAAGTAGACGCAGTAAATGTCTAATGATCGTGATCATCAATGCCCCCTGGTGGGACAAGCCCGACAGAGAAATGCAAAGACAGAGCGGAATTGAAAGAGCTACAAACAATGCAATATTGAAGATTGCACTATTGCAGCGGGACTTCAGAGGGATACAAAAGAGCTGTCTCTGATGATTGAGAAAACTATTTTTGAAGCCGCATTGGGTCGAGATTTCGATAGAGTCAAGAGGGCCAAAATAATGACAATTGGTTCAATTGAAGGAGAGCCCTGGAACATAACAGGAGGTATAGAATGAATATTATTGGCATCATCAGTTAACGGGGGACAACATATACCCGATGAGGGCCGAGGGGGACAACTTGCCTGGAAAGACTGTGTGTAAAGGGAGGGTTACAACATAAAAAGGGGATAACACACAACCATCTCAGCTGTTTTAGTTTCAACACGTGAACATATGATAAAGTTCTTGTGAACAATTGGCGGTATAGGTAGAAACATGTTTCCATTTCTTGTGTGATGCAGACTGGTGGCGCGTATCACTCCGAATGAGGTGCAAAACAGCCAAAATAAGATGCAAAACGTTGGAAAACTAGTTTTCTTCCGACTGTATTTGTTGAAAATAAAATCATTTATCATGATTTCACAAACACGGGACCTTATGACTGCAGCAGCTGCTATCGATTAGAAAGAAATATATTTTATAATTTCGGTATTACAACAAAATAATTACTGTACAGCTGCGGCAGCGAACCATTACATAACTGGGCATTTTGCTATTAATGTTAATGGAGCTAATGAAAATAGGAACACCACAGACTTTACTAACTAATAGACTAATAGTCTATTAGTTAGTAGTCTATTAGTTAGTAACTATACTTAACTCTACAAATTACTGGAGATTCTGAAATATTCTCCTTGTAACAGGTAACCGGTAGACCACTAATTCCAGTATAATTATACAGCATATATTTTAGAAAAATTAGGTCATACGGACATACTACCTGAGAGATTATTATTTCACTATAAAAAGTAAACTAATTCTGACAGACAGTACCCAATACTGCAGAATACTGCAGCTGTAGTGGGCACTGTCTGTATATTTTCACTTTATCAGGCGGCAGCACTTAGCATAGACAATTGGCATTGGACAAACCTCAAAAACAATTAAAACCCCTCATTCCCCCCATTTTGTAGACGTAGTATGATAGTCTAGGTACGATACCACAATTACATTGTCCAAGAGCTGGCGGTCGAGCTACCACGTGCCCGTGAAAATTAACTCTCTCTCACACACACACACCTACTCTCGCTCTCACCCTTAATATCTGTCACGATCTCTCGACTGCCATGCCCCATGTCCACGTGCGGTGGCATGTAGTACACCACCCTATACCGGGATGTATTAGTGGGGGAATAATACTAGAGAAATTCATACCAATATGAATCTTTATCATGGTAGATCAATCTAACACAAAGAAACTGAATAATGAATAAAATGAATAAACAAGGCGCGGGGATTCATTTCATTTCCAACAAGTTATTATCTCATTCTCTAGCTCAATATTCACTAACTAATTGCTCTAGTGCAGCAGTGCACGCCTATATAATAACTGTTATCTACTGGCTAGTATAACTCGACATAAGCTATATAATACTGGCTAACCCTAAATGGTAGCTCTGCCGCTAAGAGCCTTTGTGGTGACTATTGGTCCCTGACCACTATAATCATTAGCTCGAGGTTTAATTACTCAACTCCCTCTCTCCCTCTCTCTATCCCTGTCCCTCTCTATTTCAATTGCTGCAACGACTCTGTAGAAGTAACAGTAGAAGCAATTATACCTTTGTCTCCCCGTGTGTCTCGACAACCGATATAAACTGTTGATCAACTGAAAAAAGTTGTTAGCCAAATGGCCCTCTACTTTCGGGCAGGTCATCCTCAAGACGCAGCAATCACAAACAAACAAATAAACAAACAGTGGTCCTCCCTCGCTTTGCCTAGGTACATGTGGATCTACCCCTCTAACTCTCACTCTAACTATATTCTCACTCATACATTATCCCTCTGCTCACTCAATATACTGACTAATATAAGGTGGGCAACAGCATGAGAAAGTGTGCCAGGGAAGACCAGAACGGTAATATATGCTAAAGAACCAAAGCTTCGCACATTCACAGTCTCTCTATAGATATAGATCGTCTATCCCACTAACACGTAGGCCTGCTCTGTCTAAATCTCATATAAACATCACTGAACCATAGATGTGTGACCCTAGCTTTCCCTTCTAAATATGAAAAACAACAAGTTCAGGAATGACTTTTACGGGATCCAGGCCGGGGAAAGGAAACTCTATAGTTCCAATCCTTCATCTCAACCCAAGTAGAGACGGCCTCAAAGAATAATAAGGAGACTTTTACGGGAATCGGCTTGGTAGTAAATGTGAATAATACAGCTACTACTATTTTTACTTATAGTTATTGACAGGGCTGAACCGTAACCGTGAATTTAACAACATGAAAGTGCTGGTCGAGCTGCTATCGAACTATAATAGCTGAAGTGCATTGCGCATACTAAAAACAAACAAGATTCAATGGAGGCTGACAAAACAGTTTTCGAATATACTTGCCGATGGCAGATTGCCATAAACTGTTGCAAAGGATCTTTAGATCGGTATTATAGATACTACATATCTCGACCAAAACGCGGAGTTTTTACGTCAGCCGACCCGAAACCGGATTAACATTGGCCACCCGTTAGGCTCAGGGCCTCAAAATATGTTTAAATTGTCATTTCGGGTCATTTAGACCTTTTAATTACAGTCGGACCCCTATTTAGTGACCCCCTATTTAGTGACACCCCTATTTAGTGACACGATTTTTTTCCCCCAACAAAAATTTGACAAAATTTTCATAAAAATTTCAAATTTTTTGCTTTCTCTCCCTGCGGTTTGGAAAAGTGATCTGATGAGTTTTCTCTCTTTTCCTCTCTCTCACTCACCCTACCAAGGTTACTCTTTTTTTTTTTTTTTTATGTCTTCATCGTTCCTACATCTGTCACCCCCCACCACACCATGTGAACCCTGTCAGATAATTGCCTGACCCTATTTGCTTCAATCACGAAGGCAGGTCAGGCAATTAAAACCCCTCACTCCCTCCCATATTGTAGACGTAGCATGATAGTCTAGGTACGATACCACAATTACATTGTCCAAGAGCTGGCGCGGTCAAGCTACCACGTGCCCTGCAAAATTAACTCTCTCTCTCACACACACACACACACACACACCTACTCTCGCTCTCACCCTTAATTTCTGTCACGATCTCTCGACTGCCATGCCCCATGTCCACGTGCGGTGGCATGTAGTACACCACCCTATACCGGGATGTATTAGACATTAGTGGGGGAATAATACTAGAGAAAATCGTGCCAATATGAATCTTTATCATGGTAGATCAATCTAACACAAAGAAACTGAATAATGAATACAATAAATAAACAAGGCACGGGGATTCATTTCGTTTCACCCAGTCGCTCTATTCACTAACTAATCGCTCTAGTGCAGCAGTGCACGCCTATATATAATAACTGTTATCTACTGGCTAGTATTATAACTCCACCCCTAAATGGTAGCTCTGCCGCTAAGAGCCTTTGTGGTGACTATTGGTCCCTGACCACTATAATCATTAGCTCGAGGTTTAATTACTCAACTCCCTCTCTCCCTCTCTCTATCCCTGTCCCTCTCTATTTCAATTGCTGCAACGACTCTGTAGAAGTAACGGTAGAAGCAATTATACCCTTGTCTCCGCGTGTCTCGACAAAGAACCGATATAAACTGTTGATCAACTGAAAAATGTTTTTAGTCAAATGGTCCTCTACTTTCGGGGAGGTCAATGGTCATCCTCCAGACGCAGCAATCACAAACAATGGCACGGGCCTCCCTCGCTTTGCCTATGTGTGGATCTACCTACCCTCTAACTCTTACTCTAACTATATTCTCACTCATACATTATCCCCTGCTCAATATTGACTATAGTGGGCAACAGCATGAGAAAGTGTGCCGGGGAAGACCAAGGAACGGTAATATATGCTAGAGAACCAAAGCTTCACACATTCACAGTCTCCCTCTATAGATCGTCTATCCCACTTTAACGCGTAGGCCTGCTCTGTCTAAATCTCATACAAACATCACAGAACCATAGATTGCGTGACCCCATGCTTCCCCTTCTAAAAAACGACAAAAAACAACACCCCAGGAAAGTATTCGAATATATAGTAACTAGCCGATGGCAGATTGCCATGAACTGTTGCAAGTGATCTTTAGAGGTATTAGATACTATAATAGATCTCTCCTTTCCCTCTCAAGTCTCAAGATCCCCCTTGCTGCACGTTGTGCACACTGACTAAACACGACACATTTAATAACATAAGCTGTACCACCACAGCCACACCACGTGGCCAGTGGTATTTGACAATCAAGTGTATCAACACACTGCAGTGCGGCCTTTAGTACGAGCTTCCTAATGTGCTCGTAAGGATGAATTGACAGTGTCAAGGGATGAATAGCAGGGAGCTGAAGTGTAGAGAGGAGCTGCAGTTCTTGCCTGACATAGCATTTCTTGCCTGACAAAGTGCATCTTGTTGACAAGTAATATGTATAATACACAGCTAACTTTATAATATGCAAACTGGTACTAGTCAATTATGGTCGGATATAGGATAAAATATTGATACAAATTACACGTTTCCTATGTACTGAGTTCCGGGAAAGACAAATAACGTTTCTATCTATCCAGGTACAGTGGAATCAAATAAATTACAACCTCGCTCTCTCGCCTCTCTTATTTTCTCACTCTCTCCTCCAATTCTCTCCTCCAGACACTGTAAAACTGCCCTCTTGAAATGTTCGACACAACTCCGCTAATTAACACCGACTAAAATCATGGCTTGATGGCATACCCCCGTACGTCCGATGTACCGTAGTGTTATAGAGCTGTTGCAATTTGCATGCCTCTCTCTCATATGTGCGAGTTACAATACAGTTGGCCTGTACACATGCTACGTGGCAAAGCTCGGAGGGAATTATTATGAGTTCTACTTAACACACCTGTGAGTTTTCTTGTTAGATTTTATGAGAGATAGATAGAGGGACTGAGAGAGGGAGAGGTGGGAGAGAAAAGAGAGTCGCTCAGTTTATGGCTAAACAAAGGTGAATATGAAAGGAAACAAAAGAAAATGAAGAAGAGGAAAACAAGAGTTAGAGAGAGAGAAACTAAAGGATGCGAAGGGGACTGATTGTAGAGAGTTCGAGAGAGAGAGCTGCACCTGCACATGTTTATAACACACAGTAAATAATGAGAGAATCAGGGAAATAAACACACGTGCTTTCCATCTATTTCATGCTGGTGACCGTGAATCATAACCACCTTCAGTTGGTGACATTGGCACCTGTGTGTGGGGATCGCACTAGGTGGCTATGTCGCCAACACCTTCAGTAGGTATCCCACTATTTTCCCTGCCATTGTGAATGCCGAAGAGAAAGGTTACGAGTAACCAAAATCTTGGAGGGGAATCCGAGAATCTCCAACCGGGGATTTAATCGAAACTCAGTAGAGATGATTAAAAATGAATATATCTCTCGAGCATTGTACTGGAATAATGGACGCGGATTTCACGTTTGTAAGATAACAAAAGAATGATACGTGGTACGCCTTTCCACTTGCCTTGCTACACAGTCTGTCCTTTCGCCGCTTCGGGCTCGCGTCAGCTCGCACCGGGCCTTCGGCCCGGTGCGAGAGCGACAGACGTGGAACATGTCAAGAAAGGTGGGTAGTAATAACTCGGTCGAATAAGATATTTCTATGGAATTCAAGTAGTAAAGAAAGGGAGAGGATAGGTAGAGAGGGGTACATTCAACCTGTAGAAACTGTGTAACACAGTGGTCAGTGCACTTCCTGATGTGATCAACCAGCTGCACTTTTGTTGCTCAGAGATCTCTCGAGAGTGAGAAAGAGAGAGGGAGTGAGGGAGAGAAGGAGGGAGAACGGGTATCTCTCAATTAAGAGAAAAATATAATTGAGAAAGAAAGAAATGAGTAAAATGGAGGAAATATAAAAAATTTATATAAATAAGAAATGATTGGAGAACAACAAAGCATTCTTGACATTATCAGGGGTGACGCCTCCTCTCACTCTCGGATTTTCTTTACAGCTGTCATTGTCGATATATCAACCTAAATAACCAGTTTGTTGGCGCCTGGCATTCTCTAGAGAAAGAAGAAGTCGACCATTGTTATGAGCATGTGCAATTAAGCTTCCACAATATACATTACTAAGACCGGAAGTTTAATATTGCATTATATATGTGCAGTAGGGCCCATAGACCTATCATGGTACTGCAGCCCAGCTCAATGGGACGCACCTAGCTTCCGCAGCAGCTAACAAGAGGAGGAGGAGGAGGGTTTGGGTAACGTGTCCCTCATAGCTAGTGGTGGCCCTATTGAAAAATGCATATATGTTTACATGCAACTTACAAGCAAATGTTACTCTGAGTTTGGGATGAAAACAAAGTTATAAAAGAGATCCATGATACAAACTGAAATACGACATATCATGATTCCTATGGTCATCCCTGAAGAACAAACGCTTGTATGTAAACAAAGAATATTACCCAACTCCTTTGGCAACTATAGCTATATCAGTTGGACAATGATCAACACTGGATATGTCGAACTAAGAAGAGAAGCTCCCGCACAGTAATCACAAATAATAAGCAATCATCTCTTTCCCTCTCTCTCAGAGGATGTGTGTTTGTCTGTGCGTTCCAGTAAAAAATCAGACTTTGCATCTGTCACCATGTTGGTCTTGATGACAAGTTAGTGATTTAAAATAGTGCCATCAAGTCATATCCGATATTCCACTAACTTGTCACCACTAACGTGTCACCTAGCAGCTGTGGCTGTGTAGCAAGAGAGCGGCCCTTTAACGAGTGGACCGTGTGAAAATCGTATTATTCACGTCGATAATTGAATTCAAACTAGAAACATAGTAATACGATTCGAATTATAGTCCTTGCCTATAGGGGGCATTGGACATCCTATAGGAGCTTTGTGAGCAAAAAAAACTATTGGCTATTATTTTGTATCGATACCCCAAAATACTGATGGCTTATGAGCTTATTGGCTATCAAAAAAGTTGTATAGTTCATAGTATGAACTATACAATTTTTTTGAATAGTATTAACTTAAGGTGGGTAGTGTCGTAACGATTACCTACAACTATGGCTAATGCAACTAAAAGAATCTATTAGCCATAGATGTATGCAACTATGACTAAAAGATTCTTTTAGCCATAGATGCATACAACTATGGCTAAAAGAAATGTGATCTGATTAGGTTCTATTGGCCATAGCTAATGAGAGTGAGAGGGACGTCAGAGGGGCATGAGAGGGGCATGGGAGGGGCATGAGAGGGGTATGAGAGGGGCATGAGGAGAGGCGTGAGAGGGACGTGAATTTATGAGTTATCGAATCATCCAACCATATTATTGAACTTGATAATCATTATGGGGACAAATTTGAACGATTTACATCATAATAAACCCAACCATACATCAATCATAATTACACAATCAGTTCCTTTTTGATATAATGATAAAACACGCCCTTCTTCAGAGAGTTCATGGAGTTTTTCAGCTCCTTATTATGACAATTTTTAGACATATCAGTGAATTCGGGTAGGTACGGAAAAGCCGCCGTGCATTTTAAGGATCCACAATAAACAACTACGCAACAGGTATGATTTTCTGGAAAGTAGGATATGATGCTGCTCCTAGAAGCTGTCTGGCTGAAGTTTGTCTCCTTGCACAGTCTTCTAAAACTTCCCGGTACTCGTTTTAGTAGACTTCAACTGATGGTATGTTTCTCCTTTTTCCAGACTCGGCAGAGGCAGCATGATTCTTCTTTCTTTTTTAGGTCTTGGAGGTAGAGAGAGAGAAACTAAAGGATGCGAAGGGGACTGATTGTAGAGAGTTCGAGAGAGAGAGCTGCACCTGCACATGTTTATAACACACAGTAATGAGAGAATCAGGGAAATAAACACACGTGCTTTCCATCTATTTCATGCTGGTGACCGTGAATCATAACCACCTTCAGTTGGTGACATTGGCACCTGTGTGTGGGGATCGCACTAGGTGGCTATGTCGCCAACACCTTCAGTAGGTATCCCACTATTTTCCCTGCCATTGTGAATGCCGAAGAGAAAGGTTACGAGTAACCAAAATCTTGGAGGGGAATCCGAGAATCTCCAACCGGGGATTTAATCGAAACTCAGTAGAGATGATTAAAAATGAATATATCTCTCGAGCATTGTACTGGAATAATGGACGCGGAAAAGTGCAAACATTCTATTGTTTTCTTACTATGCACCATGCGGAAAGGTGGGTAGTAATAACTCGGTCGAATAAGATATTTCTATGGAATTCAAGTAGTAAAGAAAGGGAGAGGATAGGTAGAGAGGGGTACATTCAACCTGTAGAAACTGTGTAACACAGTGGTCAGTGCACTTCCTGATGTGATCAACCAGCTGCACTTTTGTTGCTCAGAGATCTCTCGAGAGTGAGAAAGAGAGAGGGAGTGAGGGAGAGAAGGAGGGAGAACGGGTATCTCTCAATTAAGAGAAAAATATAATTGAGAAAGAAAGAAATGAGTAAAATGGAGGAAATATAAAAAATTTATATAAATAAGAAATTATTGGAGAACAACAAAGCATTCTTGACATTATCAGGGGTGACGCCTCCTCTCACTCTCGGATTTTCTTTACAGCTGTCATTGTCGATATATCAACCTAAATCACCAGTTTGTTGGCGCCTGGCATTCTCTAGAGAAAGAAGAAGTCGACCATTGTTATGAGCATGTGCAATTAAGCTTCCACAATATACATTACTAAGACCGGAAGTTTAATATTGCATTATATATGTGCAGTAGGGCCCATAGACCTATCATGGTACTGCAGCCCAGCTCAATGGGACGCACCTAGCTTCCGCAGCAGCTAACAAGAGGAGGAGGAGGAGGGTTTGGGTAACGTGTCCCTCATAGCTAGTGGTGGCCCTATTGAAAAATGCATATATGTTTACATGCAACTTACAAGCAAATGTTACTCTGAGTTTAAGATGAAAAAAAGAGATCCATGATACAAACTGAAATACGACATATCATGATTCCTATGGTCATCCCTGAAGAACAAACGCTTGTATGTAAACAAAGAATATTACCCAACTCCTTTGGCAACTATAGCTATATATCAGTTGGACAATGATCAACACTGGATATGTCGAACTAAGAAGAGAAGCTCCCGCACAGTAATCACAAATAATAAGCAATCATCTCTCTCTCCCTCTCTCTCTCAGGAGATGTGTGTTTGTCTGTGTATTCTAGTAAAAAATCAGACTTTGTATCTGTCACCATGTTGGTCTTGATGACAAGTTAGCGATTTAAAATAGTGCCATCAACTCATATCCGATATTTCTCTAACTTGTCACTAACGTGTCACCTAGCAGTTGAGGCTGTGTAGCAAGAGCGGCCCTTTAACGAGTGGACCGTGTGAAAATCGTATTATTCGACGTCGATAATTCAATTCAAACTGGAAACATAGTAATACGATTCGAATTATAGTCCTTGCCTAGGAAGGCATTGGACATCCTATAGGAGCTTTGTAAGCAAAAAAGACTATTGGCTGTTATTTTGAATGAATACCCCAAAATAATGTTGACTGTCGAGCTTATTGGCTATCAAAAAAGTTGTATAGTTCATACTTCATAGTATAGTATGAACTATACAAATTTTTTGAATAGTATACAAATACAATACAACAAATACAAAATATAAATTTATAATCCGCTTTTCAACTGCCCGTATTTACGGGGCAGCACAAGTTTTGCCACTGGAAGGAATAAGATTCGTCGCCTTGCGTCTCCTCTGAAATCCTCAGCAGCCCTCGTTCCAAAAGCGGCTAGCTTTATAACAAGATGATGATTAAATGGAGGAATAGTCCATGTAGGGGGCATTTATATAGCTCTATCCTACTTGGATTATATTGTTTTTGATGTAGTACTTTCCGCCCGGGTCCTCTAAGCGAAGCCTTTTCAAGGTATTTATAAGGGCTTTTCGCTCCTTAATTTGAATCGGTGTTAAATCTGGAGACAAGTAAACAGTTGCGAAATGTTCCGAATTCTTGAGCTGTCGTGACTTTATTAGCAGCGCCATAAGTGTTGCCCTTCTCTCAAAAGAAAGCAAAAGTGGTCGAGGGCCCTTTTCGTTTCTCTCACCGATACGTTGCATTGAGTTAACTTTCGGTGCAATTACTGGAGATTCTGAAATATTCTCCTTGTAACAGGTAACCGGTAGACCACTAATTCCAGTATAATTATACAGCATATATTTTAGAAAAATTAGGTCATACGGACATACTACCTGAGAGATTATTATTTCACTATAAAAAGTAAACTAATTCTGACAGACAGTACCCAATACTGCAGAATACTGCAGCTGTAGTGGGCACTGTCTGTATATTTTCACTTTATCAGGCGGCAGCACTTAGCATAGACAATTGGCATTGGACAAACCTCAAAAACAATTAAAACCCCTCATTCCCCCCATTTTGTAGACGTAGTATGATAGTCTAGGTACGATACCACAATTACATTGTCCAAGAGCTGGCGGTCGAGCTACCACGTGCCCGTGAAAATTAACTCTCTCTCACACACACACACCTACTCTCGCTCTCACCCTTAATATCTGTCACGATCTCTCGACTGCCATGCCCCATGTCCACGTGCGGTGGCATGTAGTACACCACCCTATACCGGGATGTATTAGTGGGGGAATAATACTAGAGAAAATCGTGCCAATATGAATCTTTATCATGGTAGATCAATCTAACACAAAGAAACTGAATAATGAATACAATAAATAAACAAGGCACGGGGATTCATTTCGTTTCACCCAGTCGCTCTATTCACTAACTAATCGCTCTAGTGCAGCAGTGCACGCCTATATAATAACTGTTATCTACTGGCTAGTATAACTCGACATAAGCTATATAATACTGGCTAACCCTAAATGGTAGCTCTGCCGCTAAGAGCCTTTGTGGTGACTATTGGTCCCTGACCACTATAATCATTAGCTCGAGGTTTAATTACTCCCTCTCTCTCTCCCTCTCTCTATCCCTGTCCCTCTCTATTTCAATTGCTGCAACGACTCTGTAGAAGTAACGGTAGAAGCAATTATACCCTTGTCTCCGCGTGTCTCGACAAAGAACCGATATAAACTGTTGATCAACTGAAAAATGTTTTTAGTCAAATGGTCCTCTACTTTCGGGGAGGTCAATGGTCATCCTCCAGACGCAGCAATCACAAACAATGGCACGGGCCTCCCTCGCTTTGCCTATGTGTGGATCTACCTACCCTCTAACTCTTACTCTAACTATATTCTCACTCATACATTATCCCCTGCTCAATATTGACTATAGTGGGCAACAGCATGAGAAAGTGTGCCGGGGAAGACCAAGGAACGGTAATATATGCTAGAGAACCAAAGCTTCACACATTCACAGTCTCCCTCTATAGATCGTCTATCCCACTTTAACGCGTAGGCCTGCTCTGTCTAAATCTCATACAAACATCACAGAACCATAGATTGCGTGACCCCATGCTTCCCCTTCTAAAAAACGACAAAAAACAACACCCCAGGAAAGTATTCGAATATATAGTAACTAGCCGATGGCAGATTGCCATGAACTGTTGCAAGTGATCTTTAGAGGTATTAGATACTATAATAGATCTCTCCTTTCCCTCTCAAGTCTCAAGATCCCCCTTGCTGCACGTTGTGCACACTGACTAAACACGACACATTTAATAACATAAGCTGTACCACCACAGCCACACCACGTGGCCAGTGGTATTTGACAATCAAGTGTATCAACACACTGCAGTGCGGCCTTTAGTACGAGCTTCCTAATGTGCTCGTAAGGATGAATTGACAGTGTCAAGGGATGAATAGCAGGGAGCTGAAGTGTAGAGAGGAGCTGCAGTTCTTGCCTGACATAGCATTTCTTGCCTGACAAAGTGCATCTTGTTGACAAGTAATATGTATACACAGCTTATACTGTATATGCAAACTGGTACTAGTCAATTATGGTCGGATATAGGATAAAATATTGATACAAATTACACGTTTCCTATGTACTGAGTTCCGGGAAAGACAAATAACGTTTCTATCTATCCAGGTACAGTGGAATCAAATAAATTACAACCTCGCTCTCTCGCCTCTCTTATTTTCTCACTCTCTCCTCCAATTCTCTCCTCCAGACACTGTAAAACTGCCCTCTTGAAATGTTCGACACAACTCCGCTAATTAGCAAGCTGATTTTAGTACCGAACTACCGTATGGGGGCATGCAGGCTACATGGCAAGTGTTATAGAGCTGTTGCAATTTGCATGCCTCTCTCTCATATGTGCGAGTTACAATACAGTTGGCCTGTACACATGCTACGTGGCAAAGCTCGGAGGGAATTATTATGAGTTCTACTTAACACACCTGTGAGTTTTCTTGTTAGATTTTATGAGAGATAGATAGAGGGACTGAGAGAGGGAGAGGTGGGAGAGAAAAGAGAGTCGCTCAGTTTATGGCTAAACAAAGGTGAATATGAAAGGAAACAAAAGAAAATGAAGAAGAGGAAAACAAGAGTTAGAGAGAGAGAAACTAAAGGATGCGAAGGGGACTGATTGTAGAGAGTTCGAGAGAGAGAGCTGCACCTGCACATGTTTATAACACACAGTAATGAGAGAATCAGGGAAATAAACACACGTGCTTTCCATCTATTTCATGCTGGTGACCGTGAATCATAACCACCTTCAGTTGGTGACATTGGCACCTGTGTGTGGGGATCGCACTAGGTGGCTATGTCGCCAACACCTTCAGTAGGTATCCCACTATTTTCCCTGCCATTGTGAATGCCGAAGAGAAAGGTTACGAGTAACCAAAATCTTGGAGGGGAATCCGAGAATCTCCAACCGGGGATTTAATCGAAACTCAGTAGAGATGATTAAAAATGAATATATCTCTCGAGCATTGTACTGGAATAATGGACGCGGAAAAGTGCAAACATTCTATTGTTTTCTTACTATGCACCATGCGGAAAGGTGGGTAGTAATAACTCGGTCGAATAAGATATTTCTATGGAATTCAAGTAGTAAAGAAAGGGAGAGGATAGGTAGAGAGGGGTACATTCAACCTGTAGAAACTGTGTAACACAGTGGTCAGTGCACTTCCTGATGTGATCAACCAGCTGCACTTTTGTTGCTCAGAGATCTCTCGAGAGTGAGAAAGAGAGAGGGAGTGAGGGAGAGAAGGAGGGAGAACGGGTATCTCTCAATTAAGAGAAAAATATAATTGAGAAAGAAAGAAATGAGTAAAATGGAGGAAATATAAAAAATTTATATAAATAAGAAATTATTGGAGAACAACAAAGCATTCTTGACATTATCAGGGGTGACGCCTCCTCTCACTCTCGGATTTTCTTTACAGCTGTCATTGTCGATCAACCTAAATAACCAGTTTGTTGGCGCCTGGCATTCTCTAGAGAAAGAAGAAGTCGACCATTGTTATGAGCATGTGCAATTAAGCTTCCACAATATACATTACTAAGACCGGAAGTTTAATATTGCATTATATATGTGCAGTAGGGCCCATAGACCTATCATGGTACTGCAGCCCAGCTCAATGGGACGCACCTAGCTTCCGCAGCAGCTAACAAGAGGAGGAGGAGGAGGGTTTGGGTAACGTGTCCCTCATAGCTAGTGGTGGCCCTATTGAAATTACGTATATACAAATGTACGTTGAATGTTCGTTTACAATGAGACTCAAAGGGATGAAAACAAAGTTATAAAAGAGATCCATGATACAAACTGAAATACGACATATCATGATTCCTATGGTCATCCCTGAAGAACAAACGCTTGTATGTAAACAAAGAATATTACCCAACTCCTTTGGCAACTATAGCTATATCAGTTGGACAATGATCAACACTGGATATGTCGAACTAAGAAGAGAAGCTCCCGCACAGTAATCACAAATAATAAGCAATCATCTCTTTCCCTCTCTCTCAGAGGATGTGTGTTTGTCTGTGCGTTCCAGTAAAAAATCAGACTTTGCATCTGTCACCATGTTGGTCTTGATGACAAGTTAGTGATTTAAAATAGTGCCATCAAGTCATATCCGATATTCCACTAACTTGTCACCACTAACGTGTCACCTAGCAGCTGTGGCTGTGTAGCAAGAGAGCGGCCCTTTAACGAGTGGACCGTGTGAAAATCGTATTATTCACGTCGATAATTGAATTCAAACTAGAAACATAGTAATACGATTCGAATTATAGTCCTTGCCTATAGGGGGCATTGGACATCCTATAGGAGCTTTGTGAGCAAAAAAAACTATTGGCTATTATTTTGTATCGATACCCCAAAATACTGATGGCTTATGAGCTTATTGGCTATCAAAAAAGTTGTATAGTTCATAGTATGAACTATACAATTTTTTTGAATAGTATTAACTTAAGGTGGGTAGTGTCGTAACGATTACCTACAACTATGGCTAATGCAACTAAAAGAATCTATTAGCCATAGATGTATGCAACTATGACTAAAAGATTCTTTTAGCATAGATGCATACAACTATGGCTAAAAGAAATGTGATCTGATGAGGTTCTATTAGCCATAGCTAATGAGAGTGAGAGGGACGTCAGAGGGGCATGAGAGGGGCATGGGAGGGGCATGGGAGGGGCATGAGAGGGGCATGAGGAGGGACGTGAGAGGGACGTGAATTTATGAGTTATCGAATCATCCAACCATATTATTGAACTTGATAATCATTATGGGGACAAATTTGAACGATTTACATCATAATAAACCCAACCATACATCAATCATAATTACACAATCAGTTCCTTTTTGATATAATGATAAA
>AVPN01000543.1:15379-28211 GCA_000695325.1 Pleurobrachia bachei
GGTGCAAAGGACGAGGAGTGTGTGGTGATGTTATGGGACCCTAACTGTTCATTCATTATCAGGAACCTGACCGGTGCAAAGGACGAGGAGTGTGTGGTGATGCTATGGGATCACGACGAGGAACAATCAGCACGTGCAGCCGTCAAAGAACTCTCCAAAATAAAATCCGTCAGCGGCCTGGGAAGGTAAGAGTCCAGTGTCCTCTTAGTATAGGCCCGTCAGCGGGACTATAGTCCGTGCCAAATGACTAAGGCGGTTCGTTATGCGTGTTACCGGTAGTTTCAGGGGTCTAGCAAACAGGAAACGGGAGATACAGCCGATTCCAACTATACACGGTGTGCAGCTGGGTTGGTTTTAGATATTGGAACACATTGGTCGGACCAAATTTGCAAGAATAGCAGCAAAAATTGGGCGGCGGGACCCCTTGAACCGCCTTAGTCATTTACCAGGGACTATAGGTACTTTGGTAGACTAAGGTACATCATCCACAAGTCGGCCACAGACAGCTCAGAATGTCTTATCCGGCTATCCCAAATCCAGGTACATAACCCAGTTGGCTCAGACGGCAGTGAGCAACAAGAATCTTCACGATTTTCTGGGCATGGTTACCATCCCAATTAAGAATATTGATTTGCACAATGGGCTGAGTTCCTGGCTCCCCCTTCAACAGCGAACCAGCAAGAGCAGAGTATCAGGGGAGATATTCCTGAAACTCTTTGTCAACTCTGTAGATGTAAGTAAACCTTACCTTGTTCGACCCTCCTTCCCCGCGAACAAGTCAAAGTCAACCCCGGTCTTATTGTTTGTTTACTACCTTGTTCATGAGTATTCTGCATTTTGAATCAGGTTTGTTTTGGTCGGTGTTCATACTGTATGAGTTTTAACGGATCTTAAGGCACTTATAACTGTTCATCATTTATGCAGACCACCTACATACTTATTATCCTTCTTGTAAGCACATATAAATACAGTCCAAGTATGGATATACAGCTGGTAATAAGTAACATTCATTTCCTGGATCATTCATCTGTCTCTTCACAGCGGAATCATTCTCTGTTCGTTCCCTTCATCCCCCGTTATATTCTTCATTCTTCATAATATTCCTTGGGGCACCTAACACTGTGTCTGTGCTACACACAGTATTATAGCACACGGAACAGTACGACCAACTCAAACTATTTACCCCTTCCATCCCTTCATCTCCTGACCCTATTTCTCCTACCATTCCCATACCCTTACCCTTACTCATAACCAGGCAGACAGTAAGGTGGAACAAAGTAAGCTGTTCAAGCTCCACAAGCAACTCTACACCTACCTGCTGTACCACGAGGGCAAAAGGCAGCATGATAGTATCGCCTTGTGGAGCTTCAAGTTACCCCGGGAGAGTGAGGTGATCCTGGAAATGCACCAGAACTTCACTGGTCTCACTATCGAACACGCCACTATTGCGTAAGTTGTTACTCACAAGAAACCCACTGCAGACAATCCGGTGTAACCCCATGTTGTTACTCAACAAGCCCCATGGTAATTGTGAGTTGTTGAATATTGAAAAATAACTGCAACATATCCTAAATGTCCACATGTCTATACAGGAAGTGGCAAGCACAAAGCACGTACTACATTGAAATTGGTGGGAGTGAGGAGGCGCTGGTTGAGACTCTTGAGGAAGTGATTGAGTGCCCTCTGTTGGAAGAGAGGTGACGTCTCCACTCTAACAATGAAATTGATCCCACAGATCGTTTTAGAAGAGAAACAGAAGAGAAACAGAAAATGGTAGCACCAGTACCACAAAGATCTAAGCGGTTACCAGCAATCGCCGGGTGATGCTGATCGGCTGGTTATCGTGAGTTGAACAAGTTTTCTAATATACACACCAAATCCCAGGCTGACGAGCTGTTGGTTACTCTGCGGTCCTTTGGTGAATATGTTAGGTTCCTTCTCTCAGATCTCTCGTTCACCTGTTCCCCATTCAAGAAAACCGACCTCAAGGCTATGACCGACCTTCTCCGGTATGTTGTAATTGACTTGAGTCGCTTGACACTGTCTTATTGATGTTGTGATGCCCAGATCAAACTGATGCGAATTAGTTTTCAAGGGCCGTCCTACATACCATTGCAGTGTATTCCCCGCCCTACAACATACGTAACAATGACACTGCATTCCACGAATCCCTGCCTGGGTGTGCCCTGCAATGTACCAATTATTTCTCTGCAGAGGATACCAAATGCTGTTCAAGTTGGATTTATGGAACCCCAGAGGCTTCAAAGAGGAAGAAGACATAACACGACTAGTTGAGACGTGTGCCAATGCATTGTATGCTAAAGTTAAACAGGCTGATACAACTTCCCATCAGGATATGGTAAGAGATAGAGAGATCTTTCAGAATAATGGTCTGACAGGGAGTGATGGAATTAGGTGCTGATTACAATAGCAAATAGGAGTTAGGCAGGTGGATGGGATCGATATGAGAGGGAGAAATATCCATGATAATAGCTCCAACTGGTAACCACTAACCATGGTAATAACTCCTTGTTCCCAGAGGTCCCAATTGGAGAGCATGACCCGAACTGTGATCCGACTTCACGTGGAGATAGAGAGTTTCTCAAATGAATACAGATCAATCTTCAAGTGTTGTCAATTCGATGTCCAAGTGGTCGTCTACGAGACAGTCATATCACTGGTGAGTGCTGCAGTAGTAGTAGTTGGGGAAATGCAGGCAAAATCTGTAGCTCTTCATACATGTACTAATTGATAGTTTTTAGTTTCTAACACAGTTAGCTGATACCCCTCCCCCATTTGTCTCATATAAGACTGTCTTCTCGGAGGACCTCTCTCCACTGGGCCGTCGTGCGAAAGCGGGCGGTATGTTACAGTCAGTGCCTAAAAACTCCTCCTTCAGTTGATATCAGACGTGAAGCACGTTATGTGCGGGGTACAGAGATCATGGAGTAAGGTGTTACCTGAGGCCAACAAGATCCTAATTAGCTCCTTCACTCTATACAACTCAATCAACCAGTTTGTTCAGGCTAACGATCCTACTAACGACAGGTTAGCATTAGATAGACCTTCCAGAGTCTTGGTTACTTGTTGAGCATTTATATTGTTCAATGTCCATGTGTGTGAATTTGTAGTTTCTACTGTCAGAGCATAGGCCTAGCTCTATTCTCATTTCTCTCAAATACTGTGGTAAGAGCATTGGCCTAACAGAGTTTCTAACATTCTAATATTAGCTACTTCCAATAAACTTCCAATAAACTGCATATACTGATATAGAGCTCCAATATCTTCTTAGCTCATGCAAAACTATGTAAACACTATGTAAACACTATGTAAACACTGTGTAAACACTGTAAAAACACTATCGATTTAAGGATATGGAGGATGCGGGTAGTACCATTTCCCCCTTACATCCCTTCATCTCCTGACCCTTTTTCTCCCCCTACCATTCCTATTCCCAAACCCCTAACCCTACTAGGCGGACAGTAAGGTGGAACAAAGTAAGCTGTTCAAGCTCCACAAACAACTCTACACCTACCTACTGTACCACGAGGGCAAGAGGCAACACGATAGTATCGCATTATGGAGCTTCAAACTGCCCCGGGAGAGTGAGGTGATCCTGGAGATGCACCAGAACTTTACTGGCCTCACCATCGAACACGCAACCATAGCGTAAGTTGTTACAATCAAGATTCAAGAATCCCATGGCAATCTGTATGGCGGCGCCATACCCTATTTGATTCTCAGTGGGGTCACGGTGCCAGACAGATGGCAATTTTGAGTTATTGAATATTGGAAAATAATTGCTATGTATCCAAAATGTCCACAATTTCACAGGAAGTGGCAAGCACAAAGCACGTACTACATTGAAATTGGTGGGAGTGAGGAGGCGCTAGTTGAAACTCTGGAGGAAGTGATTGAGTGCCCAGACAACCTTCTCTCCACTGCAGAGGTGAGATTGTTACTTTAACTAGGGTGAGATCGTTTTAGAAGAGAAACAGAAGAGAAACAGAAAATGGTAGCACCAGTACCACAAAGATCTAAGCGGTTACCAGCAATCGCCGGGTGATGCTGATCGGCTGGTTATCGTGAGTTGAACAAGTTTTCTAATATACACACCAAATCCCAGGCTGACGAGCTGTTGGTTACTCTGCGGTCCTTTGGTGAATATGTTAGGTTCCTTCTCTCAGATCTCTCGTTCACCTGTTCCCCATTCAAGAAAACCGACCTCAAGGCTATGACCGACCTTCTCCGGTATGTTGTAATTGACTTGAGTCGCTTGACACTGTCTTATTGATGTTGTGATGCCCAGATCAAACTGATGCGAATTAGTTTTCAAGGGCCGTCCTACATACCATTGCAGTGTATTCCCCGCCCTACAACATACGTAACAATGACACTGCATTCCACGAATCCCTGCCTGGGTGTGCCCTGCAATGTACCAATTATTTCTCTGCAGAGGATACCAAATGCTGTTCAAGTTGGATTTATGGAACCCCAGAGGCTTCAAAGAGGAAGAAGACATAACACGACTAGTTGAGACGTGTGCCAATGCATTGTATGCTAAAGTTAAACAGGCTGATACAACTTCCCATCAGGATATGGTAAGAGATAGAGAGATCTTTCAGAATAATGGTCTGACAGGGAGTGATGGAATTAGGTGCTGATTACAATAGGAGTTAGGCAGGTGGATGGGATCGATATGAGAGGGAGAAATATCCATGATAATAGCTCCAACTGGTAACCACTAACCATGGTAATAACTCCTTGTTCCCAGAGGTCCCAATTGGAGAGCATGACCCGAACTGTGATCCGACTTCACGTGGAGATAGAGAGTTTCTCAAATGAATACAGATCAATCTTCAAGTGTTGTCAATTCGATGTCCAAGTGGTCGTCTACGAGACAGTCATATCACTGGTGAGTGCTGCAGTAGTAGTAGTTGGGGAAATGCAGGCAAAATCTGTAGCTCTTCATACATGTACTAATTGATAGTTTTTAGTTTCTAACACAGTTAGCTGATACCCCTCCCCCATTTGTCTCATATAAGACTGTCTTCTCGGAGGACCTCTCTCCACTGGGCCGTCGTGCGAAAGCGGGCGGTATGTTACAGTCAGTGCCTAAAAACTCCTCCTTCAGTTGATATCAGACGTGAAGCACGTTATGTGCGGGGTACAGAGATCATGGAGTAAGGTGTTACCTGAGGCCAACAAGATCCTAATTAGCTCCTTCACTCTATACAACTCAATCAACCAGTTTGTTCAGGCTAACGATCCTACTAACGACAGGTTAGCATTAGATAGACCTTCCAGAGTCTTGGTTACTTGTTGAGCATTTATATTGTTCAATGTCCATGTGTGTGAATTTGTAGTTTCTACTGTCAGAGCATAGGCCTAGCTCTATTCTCATTTCTCTCAAATACTGTGGTAAGAGCATTGGCCTAACAGAGTTTCTAACATTCTAATATTAGCTACTTCCAATAAACTTCCAATAAACTGCATATACTGATATAGAGCTCCAATATCTTCTTAGCTCATGCAAACCGCAACTAACTACTTTCCATTTCCCTAAAACCACTCTGCATGATTTATGTAATTGTACTAATTACATATCTAACTTCATTATTGCATATTTTGTGATCTCTGTTTCCTTAATTTAGCCCTCTCTCTCCCTACAGGGCGGCCCGACTGCAGCACATTTTCTCTCACTATTTCCTGGATTTGGTACGAAAGTGGGCAGAGATGACCAACAATAAACTTTCCTCCCACGGAGAAAAACTTATCATCATGGAAAAGGTAATAAATTGTGGTGATTAGCAATTTAACTAATTAATTAATTAGGTCATTTTAATTTGGGCAAAGTGTATGGGACAAGATTGTGTCACACCAAATTCAATAAGATGTGATTGATAGGAAACCGCGCGCTCGATCAAGTGTAAAAAGTACACAAGTGTTTTATGAGGCGTGGGAAAAACTTTGACCGTGGGAAATTAAAACCAACTTTCTATCCCTTAGATTCAGTCAGACTCTGCGTTGGAGGATTCCAGTCTCAGTGCTCGGGAAGTTATTCGTGCTGTGAAAAACGTGAGTTCTCAATCCAAACATCAATTTAGTCAATTAATGTGTCGTGATTTACAATTAGCTGCTATAGCAGGAACACCATGCCAGAAATCATCAAATATTTCCGCTTTGTTCGGTGATACTGACACTAACTTAATGACTAAGGACGCGAATAGGAGTTAGGCAGGTGGATGGGATCGATATGAGAGGGAGAAATATCCATGATAATAGCTCCAACTGGTAACCACTAACCATGGTAATAACTCCTTGTTCCCAGAGGTCCCAATTGGAGAGCATGACCCGAACTGTGATCCGACTTCACGTGGAGATAGAGAGTTTCTCAAATGAATACAGATCAATCTTCAAGTGTTGTCAATTCGATGTCCAAGTGGTCGTCTACGAGACAGTCATATCACTGGTGAGTGCTGCAGTAGTAGTAGTTGGGGAAATGCAGGCAAAATCTGTAGCTCTTCATACATGTACTAATTGATAGTTTTTAGTTTCTAACACAGTTAGCTGATACCCCTCCCCCATTTGTCTCATATAAGACTGTCTTCTCGGAGGACCTCTCTCCACTGGGCCGTCGTGCGAAAGCGGGCGGTATGTTACAGTCAGTGCCTAAAAACTCCTCCTTCAGTTGATATCAGACGTGAAGCACGTTATGTGCGGGGTACAGAGATCATGGAGTAAGGTGTTACCTGAGGCCAACAAGATCCTAATTAGCTCCTTCACTCTATACAACTCAATCAACCAGTTTGTTCAGGCTAACGATCCTACTAACGACAGGTTAGCATTAGATAGACCTTCCAGAGTCTTGGTTACTTGTTGAGCATTTATATTGTTCAATGTCCATGTGTGTGAATTTGTAGTTTCTACTGTCAGAGCATAGGCCTAGCTCTATTCTCATTTCTCTCAAATACTGTGGTAAGAGCATTGGCCTAACAGAGTTTCTAACATTCTAATATTAGCTACTTCCAATAAACTTCCAATAAACTGCATATACTGATATAGAGCTCCAATATCTTCTTAGCTCATGCAAACCGCAACTAACTACTTTCCATTTCCCTAAAACCACTCTGCATGATTTATGTAATTGTACTAATTACATATCTAACTTCATTATTGCATATTTTGTGATCTCTGTTTCCTTAATTTAGCCCTCTCTCTCCCTACAGGGCGGCCCGACTGCAGCACATTTTCTCTCACTATTTCCTGGATTTGGTACGAAAGTGGGCAGAGATGACCAACAATAAACTTTCCTCCCACGGAGAAAAACTTATCATCATGGAAAAGGTAATAAATTGTGGTGATTAGCAATTTAACTAATTAATTAATTAGGTCATTTTAATTTGGGCAAAGTGTATGGGACAAGATTGTGTCACACCAAATTCAATAAGATGTGATTGATAGGAAACCGCGCGCTCGATCAAGTGTAAAAAGTACACAAGTGTTTTATGAGGCGTGGGAAAAACTTTGACCGTGGGAAATTAAAACCAACTTTCTATCCCTTAGATTCAGTCAGACTCTGCGTTGGAGGATTCCAGTCTCAGTGCTCGGGAAGTTATTCGTGCTGTGAAAAACGTGAGTTCTCAATCCAAACATCAATTTAGTCAATTAATGTGTCGTGATTTACAATTAGCTGCTATAGCAGGAACACCATGCCAGAAATCATCAAATATTTCCGCTTTCTTCGGTGATACTGACACTAACTTAATGACTAAGGACGCGGAGAGATAGCGAGAAAAAAGGGAGGAAAAATCAAACATCTAAAACGTTCCCCTCGTTTCAGATTTGTCGATGTTGGTCGGATCTCAACACCCCGATTTGTGAGGCCAATGCCTCCATATTCGTATATGTAGCAAGCACCCTTAGTGGGTATATCTGTAACTTTACCACACAGCTAAAGAACCTTGTGATTGATATGCGCTACCACGCTACCTACGATACTCAGTTTGATATTCAGGACGAGGTATGAGTAACGGGAGGGGGGATATGGGGTTATAATGGAACTAGGGAGTAATAAATAAAAGGGGGATATCGGAACAAGATTTTTAATATCTTCTCTGGCTGCTAATCTCACTTACTCTCTCACACATACACGCCCTACTGTACAACAGTAAAGGGGAAACATACAGCGGGCAGATCACGGTGTTGGAAGAATGGTTTGGTTAAATATCAATGAATGAGATCTGTTCAGGATTAGATAGGGAGGAAAATTAGAAAAATATCTGGCGAGGGCCGGGCTCGAACCGACAACCTCTGCATTACATGTACATTGCTCTAACCTATTGAGCTACCTCGCCTACAATTTATCTACATTTCCTCTCACTATATCCTGAACATGCCCTTAGCTACTGCAGCATCACATATCGGAACAAGATTTTTAATATCTTCTCTGGCTGCTAATCTCACTTTCTCTCTCACACATACACGCCCTACTGTACAACAGTAAAGGGGAAACATACAGCGGGCAGATCACGGTGTTGGAAGAATGGTTTGGTTAAATATCAATGAATGAGATCTGTTCAGGATTAAATAGGGAGGAAAATTAGAAAAATATCTGGCGAGGGCCGGGCTCGAACCGACAACCTCTGCATTACATGTACATTGCTCTAACCTATTGAGCTACCTCGCCTACAATTTATCTACATTTCCTCTCACTATATCCTGAACATGCCCTTAGCTACTGCAGCATCACATATCGGAACAAGATTTTTAATATCTTCTCTGGCTGCTAATCTCACTTTCTCTCTCACACATACACGCCCTACTGTACAACAGTAAAGGGGAAACATACAGCGGGCAGATCACGGTGTTGGAAGAATGGTTTGGTTAAATATCAATGAATGAGATCTGTTCAGGATTAAATAGGGAGGAAAATTAGAAAAATATCTGGCGAGGGCCGGGCTCGAACCGACAACCTCTGCATTACATGTACATTGCTCTAACCTATTGAGCTACCTCGCCTACAATTTATCTACATTTCCTCTCACTATATCCTGAACATGCCCTTAGCTACTGCAGCATCACATATCGGAACAAGATTTTTAATATCTTCTCTGGCTGCTAATCTCACTTTCTCTCTCACACATACACGCCCTACTGTACAACAGTAAAGGGGAAACATACAGCGGGCAGATCACGGTGTTGGAAGAATGGTTTGGTTAAATATCAATGAATGAGATCTGTTCAGGATTAAATAGGGAGGAAAATTAGAAAAATATCTGGCGAGGGCCGGGCTCGAACCGACAACCTCTGCATTACATGTACATTGCTCTAACCTATTGAGCTACCTCGCCTACAATTTATCTACATTTCCTCTCACTATATCCTGAACATGCCCTTAGCTACTGCAGCATCACATATCGGAACAAGATTTTTAATATCTTCTCTGGCTGCTAATCTCACTTTCTCTCTCACACATACACGCCCTACTGTACAACAGTAAAGGGGAAACATACAGCGGGCAGATCACGGTGTTGGAAGAATGGTTTGGTTAAATATCAATGAATGAGATCTGTTCAGGATTAAATAGGGAGGAAAATTAGAAAAATATCTGGCGAGGGCCGGGCTCGAACCGACAACCTCTGCATTACATGTACATTGCTCTAACCTATTGAGCTACCTCGCCTACAATTTATCTACATTTCCTCTCACTATATCCTGAACATGCCCTTAGCTACTGCAGCATCACATATCGGAACAAGATTTTTAATATCTTCTCTGGCTGCTAATCTCACTTTCTCTCTCACACATACACGCCCTACTGTACAACAGTAAAGGGGAAACATACAGCGGGCAGATCACGGTGTTGGAAGAATGGTTTGGTTAAATATCAATGAATGAGATCTGTTCAGGATTAAATAGGGAGGAAAATTAGAAAAATATCTGGCGAGGGCCGGGCTCGAACCGACAACCTCTGCATTACATGTACATTGCTCTAACCTATTGAGCTACCTCGCCTACAATTTATCTACATTTCCTCTCACTATATCCTGAACATGCCCTTAGCTACTGCAGCATCACATATCGGAACAAGATTTTTAATATCTTCTCTGGCTGCTAATCTCACTTTCTCTCTCACACATACACGCCCTACTGTACAACAGTAAAGGGGAAACATACAGCGGGCAGATCACGGTGTTGGAAGAATGGTTTGGTTAAATATCCAACACCGTGATCTGCCCGCTGTATGTTTCCCCTTTACTGTTGTACAGATCTCATTCATTGATAAAAGGGGGATAGGAGTGAGAGATATGAGGGGATAGTTGGGATGTTAGGGGTGTGGTTGGGGGAGGGCAAATTACTGATAATTGTCGATTCATGATTGTCCAGTGAAATATAATTTGATTATTGCAACATTTTAATTCACCAACGCCATGATTCGATATTACTGTTACGACTGTTCATGATGCATGGTATACAAGAAAATTTACCATAAAATATTTATGCAATTATACATTCTCATTATAAATTGCAATCTGTTTCATTACTGAATCTCTGAAACCCGTTTTTTCAGATGTTGGTAGCATTTAACAACCTGTACATTCTGCGACAATTAAATCTGGCCTTGGAGGAGGAATTGAACTTTAAAATTTGGAATTCTTTTAATGAGGTCAGTACTGCACGTGCGGGAAGTGAGATTGTTACATTAGGTAAAGAGAGAGTAAAAGAGAGATTATTACATTTACCAAAGTGAGAGAGAGATGGAAATAGTCTAAGATCTTGGAGGGTTGTTGGCTGAATTGCTTTCTCGAGAAAGATCTTACTGTGGTTGAGAGAACCAAAATACACGGACGTGACTGACAAAAACCGCGTTTATCACACCCATTATAAGCCATGTTTTTTTCTCACCTCACGATCCAAATATGATGATAAGCGGTCATTATTATCTATCAGATAAGACATCTAACCACTACATTTTATCCAACCCCTCCACAGAAAATTCGGGAGACTATAGCTGAGAATGATGCGAAGATGTGGAAAGAAGAGTCGGCAATGGTCGTCGGGCTTGTAGACAAGGTGAGAGAGTTAATTAGTTACATCATTAATTAATACAATGAATAATGACCCTTCATATAATGATTCAAAGCTAAGTGAATTTTAATTCAACTCTCTAAATACGGAATCAGCTTGGTTTTGTAATTTTCCCTCATGATATTCTCATGATATCCTCATGATCCATGATCACCTCCTCTCAGATGGATCCTGCAATAGAAAAGTTTGTATTTGAGCTGAAGAAAGCAAATCCAGACGTGGCTGCTAGTCAGGTACATAGAAACCTATATTGCTTTTAACACCACTCTCATTCTGTTCATGTTGTTCATGTTGTTCATCATGTTCAGATGTTGTTCATGTCCCGATAATGTTTTAGAAGTAGGAAGCCTAGTAGGCCTAGAAGTGGTGTAGGCCATGATCAATGGTTTCGCCGCACTAGCTCATTTAATACTAGTACTTAACCACGCACATTAATATTGCTGATTGACATAATCATTGAAATTCTCAGCAGCATTCTCTCTCGACCATTTGTAGCCTAATATACTCTGATAACCGAAGAAGTGGCTACCATGGAGAGATAGAGAGAGATCAGAGATCGATAGCGAGAGAGAGACAATTATATAGAAACCAATTTCATTTTCATTTTCATCTCAGTTATCTTTTGTTGTCGGCCGATAGAGCAACCACTACACACATATCCTTTCGTCGTCAATACTTTGGTCACCACAATTCATTTAGCTCATTTTGATAATTGTTTTCCAATTTCCATAGTTAGATAATTACCGCACTGATTTTAGTATACAATTCAATAGCTGGATCAGGTTTCAGCCAACTTTTAGCAGCCGACTAAATTTCCAATTGCTTTTTAATATCTCTCCCTAAATATGAGCTGAGGGAGGGAGAGAGGAGAGAGAATGTACCATTATTCTGTCAATCTACCACGGCGTTGTTTGTTTGCCTAGTTGTCTGTCTGCCTGCCTGTCTGTCCCCCTGTCTGTCTGTCTGTCTGTCCGTTCAGTTTTATGTGCTTGTCCAAACTCTTAGAGTGTGTAACCGTATGAGTACCATTAACAAGTTTAACCGTGTGGTGCTGCACAATATACACACACAAACTCTCTCTCTCTATCTCTCTCACTCCCTCTCTCTCCCTCTCTCTCTCATTCTGCTGTGCTCTACTTTTAAACCAGTCGCACCTCTTATAGAACGCCGGACCTCATCTTACAATTTCCTGGCCTGAGTACCTGCGCTATATTAGACCTGCTGCGCTCATGCTCTCTCCCTCTCTGCTTCTCTCTCTCCCTCTCTGCTTCTCTCTCTCCCCCTGCTTCTCTCTCTCTCTATCCCTCTCTCTCTATCTCTGCTGGTACTGCACTACTGCACTTCCTTCAAGTTCCTAATCTCTATCAATTGCAGCAGAGTAAAACTAACAATTACTTGCAGCTCTGCATTACTACTACCCTTACTTTTCTGTCATTGATATCAGATACTGTTATAGATAGCGAGCTGGTTAGATATGTTTATTGTTAGATGAAGCTTGGTTTTTGATCTCTGTACCAGTAGCTAGCAAACATTACCATGCCAGTAGCTACTCTGACGACCAACTGGTATAACAGAGCACCTGTAACCAACTGTGATATTTGTAGACTAGATAGTAACAAGGTGCTGTTATAGTGGTAACTCTGCCATTTGACAATAGGATCCACTTCTCTGATCTCTCTCTCTCTCTCTCTCTCTCTCTCTCTCTCTCTCTCTCTCTCTCTCTCTCTCTCTCTCTCTCTCT
>AVPN01000543.1:31470-48150 GCA_000695325.1 Pleurobrachia bachei
AGAGAGAGAGAGAGAGAGAGAGAGAGAGAGAGAGAGAGAGAGAGAGAATTGAATTTAGAGAAAGTGTTACACTCACTCTCACTAAACCTATACACCTTGTGGTACTAAAAACTGGTGCCTGGTTTGATTCCTAGCTTTTACTACCGGTCAATCTTTACACCGCTTTTTTGACACTTAATCGCCCTAATATATAACTGACCACACGTTCATATCCTGTCGAGTTCTAATTTTGCTATCTCTATTTCACTATATCTCTTTCCTCCTTCTGTCTTTTGTAGATTCAACGTAAATACTACGTCCGTTTACTACAGATATGCCTATAATTGGTCAAGATCTTCAGTCCTGTTAGAAGAGAGAGAGAGAGATGGAGAGAGAAAGAGAGAAAGAGAGCTAGAGAGAGAGTTATGTGCCTGTATTACTGCTTGAGGTCCGAAGAATTCGTGCGTAATAGATCGATTATTTGGTTATGATGATGCATGGTGGTTTCAAGTATTATACTCTGAGAACTTCTTCTTGAACTGCTCTCTATCTCTCTGCACTGTTTTTGCTGGTATCATGTGCGGGCTGGTTGAGAGGATGATGATCACCACCACATCCCCACCCCTCCTCCTCCAGCTAGCATGGACAATGATTGACGAGTTCCTCAACTCTGTGAAAGAGAAGCTAGGGGAGATAACCACCTCTGTGGACGCCAAGGTCAGGGAGGCCAAGGATGCGAATGAGAGGGAGGTGGACAAATCAATGGTGTGGGGGAGTATTCTGGAGTTTGTGGAAGATGCGAACACAACCCTGGTGAAGATCCTACAAGAAGGGGATGCAGCACTACCAGCACCAGGGGACGATCAGCAAGGAGCCAGTGGGTCCCAGGCCTCTGTCGCGGGTAGCTCCAAGACCAGTGAAGTGTCAGCGGGTGGGGCGGATGATATGTACGGGTATGATCTGTCTTCTGACGAGGATGAATCAGAGGAGGAGGTGACGCCCATAACTCACACTTACACCTCTAAAAAGCTGAAGGCCCAGGCTCGGCTGACAGACATTGTTGAAAACCCTTATAAGGATGTTGATTTATCAGATCTTGGGGGGAAACCAATGCCTCGATACGGAATGCCGGATGTATACTTGAACGCTCGGGAAGTCTGTAAAAGGAGGGTGACGACCACAAAACGAATAACGGATGCTGATCTTGATAAAAATCACCCGCTTTACAAGCACCGAGTTGAGGCCCAGAAGAAAGTCAGTACTGAATCGACAGATGGGTTACCCGATGGTGGGAGGATAGCTCCTACAGCTACCGCTTCAGGGTTCAGGGCCACGGCGAAGTCAAAAGTAAGTAATCGCTAATTTAAAGCCTGATTATCATGATTACATAAAGTGAGAACTTGAATGGTGACTGTGCGATTATGTGGTGAGCGAGGTAAAATTATAAGTGAGAAGAGATTACGGTGAGATTCAGTCTTGTTAGTGAGCACAGTGCACAGCAGTGATATATTTAAGATATAGTGAAGTCTGAGCACTAGGCAGTGAGTATACAGTGAAGTATGAGTGTGTTTCTCCTCCCAGATGAACAGTCCAAAATCCAGCAAGCCACCCACCCTGGTTCTACCATACAGAGATCATTTTAACATGCGTCCAAAAGGCCCCAATGCTACGGCGTATGAAGAATGCCGGATAACCAACTCCTGCCTAATCGGTGTTCCCGAGCATCCTTCCTATCAGATCTGCAGAGAACTTCTCAAGTCACCCAAACCGGCTCGTAAAAAGAAATCAGCTGTAAGATCAACACCTAGCCCCTGCACCACTGAACAGCATTCTCAATCAACTCCTAGTAGCACTGAACTAGCACTGAACAGCCAGCATCCTCTCATGTGATGAACACCTAAAATATAACATTTTGCATGATGTGTGTGAAGTGTGGTTCATGAAACTGATAAAGAATTATAGTGAATGTGAGATTGAATCTGCCTTTGTGTGACACTAGCAGTATGTCCAGTAGAAAGTGTATAATGAGTGTGACAGTGTGATAATATGAGTGGGAGTTGGGACTCAATTAAAGGTTGGATTGAACGAAAAAACTGCCGAAAAGTGCGTGAATACTGAATCGTGTGGCCTATGCATGTGTGTGTTTTGTCTGTGAGGAACGAATATAAGTTGAATGACGATATCTTTTATCAAATTATATTTAACCAACTCCCTGCCACCGTTTAGGAGAAACTGGGGTCTTTTCGAAGAAAACTGAAATAACATCCGGGCTGCTCAAACAATATACACGTGGGTATATCAGATGATCAGCTGGGTCCAGTTCCAACTCCAGAAGAACATGAACTGTGTAGTTGAGGAACCGACCGAATCAGGAAATACTGGTCCCTGATTGGCTAATAACCAGTCACGTGACCTAAAGAACGAGTTCTGCTTGGTTGTTTACTTGTGTCGGTCGGTTCCTAATGTAGTTGTTGTACAAGAAGGGTGTATAGAAGCTGAACAATCAAACTTCAAAATATGAGACTCATAATAAATACTGAGTATTTTTTGCGTTTTTGGATATTTTTGGTTTATCGAAGAGGTTATTGTTGATAAGAGAAATTCTTCGCTGCCACTTCAAAGGTTTAAGAAATCTGAAAAACATTACATAAGATTGAGATTAGAGGAGATGTTAGTTAGAGAAGACTTGAAACGATGGATTTCACGTATAAATATATTGTGACCTGTTTATTTTAGATATATCGGAGCCAATGGCAATGATTGTATGAAGTGTTTATTGCGATATTATTACCAAAGGGAGGTTTAATTATCATAATAGGACAGTTTTAAATCAAAATATCTCGTTTCCGTTTTTTTAAATTACCAGTTCCATCAATTTCATTATCACAACAAGAGTTAGATCTATCACGTCACACTTCACGTCACTGATCATGGTGTAATTGTACGTGTCTGCTACATGTCTCTCTCATCGTCTAATTAGAAACTGGGTGACTGATTGAATCGAAACAAAATCATAAACGGTTTGTAAACTATAAATAAAAGTTCCAACATGCTTCCTAGGCTATCATCCAGGCTTTCACCTTTTCTCTTTCCGACACATTATAATATTACAATTCCAGGCTGCCATAATCCCTCCTTCTGACTTCCTTCTCCGATTTTCCCAGCTCACGGCCTATACCATATGATCATCACGCCATCATTTTACCTGTAGCTCAGCGACTGTTCACTCACATTATCGCTCTCTGTCTCCCTTTTTCTCTGTCATGTCTGTCGTCCTTTCTCTCTGTCTGGATCGTGGCGCGGGATAAGTGTATATGTAATGTCCAAGGGTTTATCCAATCTCGATCTGGGATCAAAAGAGTAATTTTCAATTCGAGAAAAGGCACGTGATACGCTTCACGGGTAAACTGCTGTCATGTGATCAACCTACTGACAGAGAGAAAGAGCAGAGAGAGAGATAGAATAAAGAAGCAAGAAAGATAGATTTTATAATAGAAAGAAGGAAAGGAAGATTTGGAGATGATACTAAGATATTAACAGAGAAATAACAGGGAGAGAGAAAGAGAGAGAAAGAGAGAGAGAGAGAGAGAGAGAGAGAACTCCCTGCCATCGTTTAGGAGAAACTGGGGTCATTTCGGAGAAAACTGAAATAACATCCGCTGCTGCTCTAACTCAAACTCAAACACGTGGTTATATCAGATGATCAGCTTGGTGCAGTTCCAACTCCAGAAGAACATATATGAACTGTGTAGTTCAGGAACCGACCGATTTAGGAAATACTGGTCTCTGATTGGCTGATAACCAGTCACGTGACCTAAAGAACGAGTTCTGCTTGGTTGTTTACTTGTGTCGGTCGGTTCCTAATGTAGTTGTTGTACAAGAAGGGTGTATAGAAGCTGAACAATCAAACTTCAAAATATGAGACTCATAATAAATACTGAGTATTTTTTGCGTTTTTGGATATTTTTGGTTTATCGAAGAGGTTATTGTTGATAAGAGAAATTCTTCGCTGCCACTTCAAAGGTTTAAGAAATCTGAAAAACATTACATAAGATTGAGATTAGAGGAGATGTTAGTTAGAGAAGACTTGAAACGATGGATTTCACGTATAAATATATTGTGACCTGTTTATTTTAGATATATCGGAGCCAATGGCAATGATTGTATGAAGTGTTTATTGCGATATTATTACCAAAGGGAGGTTTAATTATCATAATAGGACAGTTTTAAATCAAAATATCTCGTTTCCGTTTTTTTAAATTACCAGTTCCATCAATTTCATTATCACAACAAGAGTTAGATCTATCACGTCACACTTCACGTCACTGATCATGGTGTAATTGTACGTGTCTGCTACATGTCTCTCTCATCGTCTAATTAGAAACTGGGTGACTGATTGAATCGAAACAAAATCATAAACGGTTTGTAAACTATAAATAAAAGTTCCAACATGCTTCCTAGGCTATCATCCAGGCTTTCACCTTTTCTCTTTCCGACACATTATAATATTACAATTCCAGGCTGCCATAATCCCTCCTTCTGACTTCCTTCTCCGATTTTCCCAGCTCACGGCCTATACCATATGATCATCACGCCATCATTTTACCTGTAGCTCAGCGACTGTTCACTCACATTATCGCTCTCTGTCTCCCTTTTTCTCTGTCATGTCTGTCGTCCTTTCTCTCTGTCTGGATCGTGGCGCGGGATAAGTGTATATGTAATGTCCAAGGGTTTATCCAATCTCGATCTGGGATCAAAAGAGTAATTTTCAATTCGAGAAAAGGCACGTGATACGCTTCACGGGTAAACTGCTGTCATGTGATCAACCTACTGACAGAGAGAAAGAGCAGAGAGAGAGATAGAATAAAGAAGCAAGAAAGATAGATTTTATAATAGAAAGAAGGAAAGGAAGATTTGGAGATGATACTAAGATATTAACAGAGAAATAACAGGGAGAGAGAAAGAGAGAGAAAGAGAGAGAGAGAGAGAGAGAGAGAGAGAAGGAGAGAGAGAAGGAGAGAGAGAAGGAGAGAGCGGACCTGTCTATCCCTGCCATGATCTGAACATACATCAATACCCAGCTTTGGTTCGAGTGTATTTAAAGATCGTGTCTTTGATTTCCCTTTGTTTGCTCATGTCCTGGTATTGTCATGAGTACCCGGACCTCTAACGGAACCCGCCCCTACACGTTCTGGGGGGTAGCCTGGGTTGTTGCAACCAGTCAGTTTATCCTCCAAAGCAGACAAGAGACCCAACTTGTCTCATCCCATCACAAGTCCTCCTCCCGCCGTCACCACCGCAAAGGGGAGGAGAGCAGCCCGAGGCCCGGATCATCTCGGAGACACCTTTCCCCACGCTTCGGAAGTCATTCTTCATCTGATCTAAAGATGCAGCAGGAAATACCAGAAGTCATGAAACCTGAAAAAGTGAAGTCTTCCTCGACTGAAAAAGTGAAGTCTTCCTCGTCTGATAAGTTAAAGTCCTCCTCCACTAAGAGGCAGTCCTCACGAAAGGCACGAGCTGTTTCGGGTAGTGAGGACGGTACCCTACCCCGGAAACATCCATCCATTACTGACGATCAGCCCCCAACAAGTTCAACAGGGCTAGTGGTGCCGATGGAGATCAATAAACACCAAAGACATTACCCTAAGAACGGAGAAAGAGGAACTTCAAAGAAGAACCTAATTGGTCTTGCAACTGAAAGTGGTGCTTACCAACCCCTCTCTCCATCCCAAGCACCCATTGACTATCCCTACTTCAACTATGATTCAGTCTCGGAGAAGCACCTGAGGAAGGAGATGAAACGGTTGAAGCACTCTCGGGGCAAGCAAAGGGGAAGTAAACCCAGGGTGGCGGCACCCAGAGCAGAATCAGCACTTGTAGTACGGAGTGAATCACGAGCGAAAGGGGTATGTTCCGATGAGGCATACTGTCTTTTTGCAGCTATTCCTCTCGAGACTCTTTTGTTGCATTTTCTCATCACTGATTTGAATTTCTGCACTACCACAATCATGTAACAGTGTTTATGCTCTTTGTGAATCACATATTTAGCACTCACCTTTGTGTAATCACAGCAGAAACTCTGTATTTGTCTCTGAGGCCGACAAAAGTTAGAAAATGCGGGATGAGTTGTAAAGATCATGGCTGCTTTTAGCTTGAAGAGAAAATTACAGTCTCATATTGAAACACACTCACATATGTGTTTCATTAGTCAAACAATTAGCAATCATTCAGCCATCATTCCAAGTTTGTTTCTCTCTTTTCCCACACTTCACAGCTTTCTTCCACACCATCTCAGTCATTAATGTTGTTAATTATCGTCATCTCATTCTAGTCACGAATTCATCACACAAAATTATTTCACTTCAGCAACTATGCCATTTATTTGGGATCACTAATAAAACCAATTGTTACAGGTTCTGGGATTCCTTCTGGATTATCTGGATAGTAATATCTCACTGATCAGCAGAATGCAGGACAAAGACTCCCTCGCCAAGTACGCGTGTCAGTTTGTACTGTGTCAGTTTATCTCTTTGTCAGTACTTTAATTTGTTTGTCTGTTTGTCTCTATCTTTGCCCTGTGGTGTTAGCTCTCACAATGGGTTTTGGCGTTCAGCCCACGCTTAACAATGACGTAGCTCCACGGTTTAAATTTTAAATCACTCCGGTATGATGTTTGTTGTGAATCTCTGCAATAGTGAATGGTAACCGGCCCCTTTTTAGTATTGTGGTAAACATCTGGGGAAAGATTTGCAGTACGAATGGTAACCCGGCCCTTTAGTATAATGAGATCTGATCAAGTAACCCCCCCCCCTCCTTTAATTCAGTATTGTGGTAAACATTTGGGGTAAGATTTGCAGTAAGATGAAAGAAGTGGTCGAGTCCAAACCAGAACTGGAGAAATCTCAATATCAACGTGTCAGTGATAGTCTCAAGGTATGTGGTGTGACAGTTACAACTTGTTGGTTGAACTAATTCTAACTGAGAGGCGTGTGAATGGCCCCTGTGATATCTTGTTTGACTTGAAAACTGAAGTGTGTATGATGTGAACTAGAGCAGGTGTACTAGATAACCATGTGATTTTGCATGTCCCCCTCTCTGCAGTTTTTAAAGCACCACTTCCATCACAACCTGGGTGAGAATGGAGTTCCCGAGGAGAAACTCATGGCACGGAAGGAGTTCTGTCAGGTAAGAAATGAGCCCTATTTAAAGCTACTTTCTGGCCCCCATTCCGGACCCCATTTTGGTTATCAAAACGTGTTGGGTTGGCGTCGCCAGAAAAATAAGCTTGAGGTTAATCGAGTACCTCGGACTGGTCTCACAATCTGCATGATACCAGATTGGAGCTCTGTTTTCATAACAAGAGTACTATTTGTTTTGGGTACACGTGTATGGTTCGGCCAATCCAATCTCTGTAATGAAAACTAGGTTGTATTATTAATGATATCATATTCACAAGATTCACTTTATTTATTCAAAAGTTGAATGAAAATGATGCATTAATATGATGCATGAATATAGTGATTGAATAGGGTGAATGAACTGAGTGAATGAGCAGAGTGATTGAGTTGGGTGGGCAAAGTACCTTCTTTAATTTTATAAGGTTGACAAGCATCTAGTCATAAAGGCATGCTGAGTACTCTATTTCTCATTCATTAGACATACTTAGATATCACTTAAGATAGAGGGAAGAGATAGAGAGAGAGGGTTGGAGAGAGATATAGGGTCGGAGAGAGAGAGGGAGATACGAGAATAAGATAGAGGTTTAATTAGTTGCACGGCTGTGTGAACCTTGAAGGTGCAGGTCAGTAGTTTGTAATCCTAGTTTCTGAGCTCTTTAGTCTCTCTCTCTCTCTATCCCCCCTCTATCTATCTTTCTCTCTCTCTCTCTCTCTCTCTCTCTCTCTCTCTCTAAACAGGACTGAAGATCTCTTTTTCTCCCTCCTCCTCAATCTCCCTATATAAATCCCACTTGCTCGGCGCAGCTTCCTATCCCCATTATTATTAGTGAGATTCGGCTCCCTTGGTACCGCTCCCACCCCTTACTCAACAATTGGTACCCAGTCCAGTTCCTTTCTCCCCTGGGCGAAACTCTCATAACCATATATTGGGCGATAATGAGTCCCGTACAATTATATAGCAACCCAATAGTCCAATATCACTCTCACGCCTAGTGAACAACAACCTAGTCCTATAATATTTGATAATATACCATCCTCCCCTCCATATAATATTCTCTCCGTGTCCCTTACTATCATTACTATGACTAGTGTAGATGGCGATAGAAGATATATCCCTAACCCCTAACGAACTCGGTATCTCTCACTCCCTCTCTGTTCCTCACTCTCATCTAATGAACATCTCACTATCACATATAGTGCGATTTTTAATAATGCGAACCGCTTGCGCACAAATCAGAGCATTTCACGCGCATCACACGTTGCGCGCTACCAATTTCAATTCAAAACTCGAATTCGCGCGTTCGCGGTTCGCATTCTTAAAAATCGGACTTTATCTCTTGCTTGGGTCTTTTAATAATAACTGCACTGCTACAGTTCCACGATCGAGTGCCATCCAATATCCCCGCACCCTCTAATTACCGTCCCCTGTCCCTCTAGCTAACTCACCATCTCTCCATCCCTCCATCTCTACAACTATTCATCTTTCTCTCTCTCTCTCTCTCTCTCTCTCTCTCTCTCTCTCTCAGGGTGTCAGTAGTCCTCTAGCGGCTCATATAATTTAGATGATTAATCACCCCGCCCCTCTCACACTCTGGTGGCCAGTTCAATTGTAGCCCATCTTCATCAACAGGATCTAGGATTAGGATTGCTCATCTCACCCATATATCCTTTGTTGTGAGGTATTTTTGTTTCTGAGGGATCATTAATTGGTGACGGAGTAACCCAGCTCCATATCCCACATAGTACATGCCTGTTCTCGAGAAAAATGATCCTCGAGTCCCGTACAATCTTGCATCTTGTTCGATCGGCTGACGTCATCATCATCGTTTTCGAACTAGAAATATTGTTTCTGATAATTTCTCACCAATCTCCCCTCCTCTTCTCAATTTATCTCTCTCGCTAATTGTACGATCTTGCTTTGTGCAGAAGCTTTAGGTAGATTGAAAGAGAGAATATACACAGGTAGAAGGAGAGAGATAGAGATAGAAAGAAATATACCGGTAGAAGGAGAGAGATAGGATGAAGGAGAGAGATAGATAGAGAGATGATTGTGCACATGTGTACACATTGCACTGATGATCGATGGCTGCTCGCTTTCGATCCTGGGCCACACACATGTGCAGCATGCTGGGTATGATGGTGGTGTCCCAGCATTCTCTCTCTCTCTCTCTCTCTCTCTTTCTCTCTCTCTCTCTCTCTCTCTCTCTCTCTCTATCTGTCTCCCCTCTCTCTCTCTCTATCCCTTACGCCATTGATTATTATCAGCTAGTCATGCACCTGTTTATGCTTCAAATAGTAAGGGAACCCGGAGCTAGCTCGATCCTCCAAAATTCTCTTTTTCTCTCCTTCTTTCTCTCTATTACCTACCCTCTCCTTTTTTCTGACCCTCTCCCTAACTTCTTTCCGATCTCTCCGGTCTTGTTCACGTGTTATACTCATAAGAACCTAGGTGAGAAACTATCCCTTTTTTGTGCTTTCTAGATTCGGAGGGGTTCCCTGATATCATGGTGCTGATCTATTGCTGTAAAGGACTACTGCAGGACTACAGCGTCGTAGTATTGTCGCTTTGTGTGTGTGGGTCTGCCGTGATTGGAGTGGGTGTATGGAGAGCTGCCGCATAGTAATCTAGCCGAGAGGGAGGGATAGAGAGAGAGATAGAGGGATAGAGAGTGAGAGGGAGGGAGGGGGAAGATGTGGATTAGCACACGCTACCTTGCCCTTTAATCACACGCCTTTTGTAGAGTAGTACGTTGGCCGAATTGCTTTCCACCTTTACATTTCTCCTCTCTAGCTCACAGCTCCTAGTATATAGTCCTCCCTGCCGGGCATAATAATCATCTCCCTCTTCTAGTTCTATCTATCTCTCTCTCTCTCTCTCTCCGTCCGTCTAGAGCTCTACCTCTCTCTATCCCTCTATCTTTCTCACTCTTACTCTCTCCCTCTGTCTTTCTCAGTCTATCTCTCTTCCTCGCTCTGTCTTTCTCACTATCTCTCTCTATTGACCTCTATCCCTCTATCTTTCTCACTCTGTCTCTTCCTCCCCTCTCTCTCTCTCTCTCTCTCTTTCTCTCTCTCTCTCTCTCTCTCTCTCTCTCTCTCTCTCTCTCTCTCTCCCTCTCTTAGGGTTAGCTCACTGACAGCTTGGGAGGATTATGATCTGTCACAGTCGTTAACTGCACAGCACGTTTAGCAGCGTGTATCACAAACCATGCCTGCAGCACTGATAGCAGCTCCTATACTATCTCTCGCTGATCTAACAAGCAACCTTGGTAACGCAGTTCCCCCTACATTGCGGGCACGCTAAGACGTGCCTTACTTTTGAAATGCCCTATGTAGGGTAACTTCGTTACCAACAAGCAACTCTGCTCTGTCAATGGCAATGCTCTGACCACAGTTCTCTCGAGAATAGGGTCTGACAGGCCCTGCTAGGCATTTCACATCCCGTTCACACGATTATAATAGCCCCTGGTCTCTATTTCCCTCTCTCACACTGTGACGGTAATTGTAATGGCCTCATCATGTATACAATAAAATTGCGTGTAACGAAACTAGATTATCCTCCTGACAGTGGCCTAATTGCCCCGAAATTACGAGCTATGATCTTTACTCGAGGTGTCAATATTTTATGATGTGGTTGTGATTACCTAACCATTATAATTGTACACCATTATATAGGATCCTATGCTGTCATTTTGATTGTATATCTCCATGTAGTTTGCGGTAAACAGCGTGTAATAGTGACCACATATTGGGATATTAAATGTGAATTGTAATTTTGTGGCACAATAATAATTCATCATTTTCAGAATATTCGAACTAGATCTGTGATTTGTTATCTTTCTATCTGGCTGAGTAATAGTTTGTAAATTTGGTTGCCAAGTAACTCAACAAGTTAACTTGTTGCCCTCAGTTAACTTGTTAACCTCAGTTAAATTGTTGTCCTCAATATAATATCATCCAATTGTGACCCAGCCTGACTAGAAATGAGCCTTTCATTGACCCAAATGGCTGCTGGCATGAGCTTAGAAAATAAGGTGGGTATATAATTGAGAGAGAGAGAATGTTTCTAGTTTGGGCATGTTATTTTAAGAGTGCTTTGGGTCTGGGGACAATTCATTGTTTCACAAAACCTCAATATGCTTTAGATCCTAACACAGCTTCCCTTGGTGACATGCAGTCACCCTTACAACTGATACCTAGTTGTGACTGAGCTGCGCCACCAACAGCTCCCCCTCCCCTGGCCCTACTGCAGCATCCTAACCTCTGCCCCCTGTTCTCAGGTTGTTGATACACTAGACCTACAGAAAATGGAGACAGCCGACTTGGTTGTGTTACACTACAAACAACAGAGCGAGGAACGGGTGAGTAACATTATCTTACAACACCAAAACACATCCCTTTCTCTCTCGAGACTGTACAGAAAAGGGATGGTTACAAGAACCGCTCGCCTTTGTACTCTCAAAAACTGCTCCATTTGAAAAAAGCATTAGAACATAACAAACTCATCACACACACAGGGAGAGAGAAGTACGGGAGCGGGTGTCATTGATTTGAAGCTGTCCCTGAAAGAGAGGAGAGATGGAAAAGCAATTCTCTTTGTCAAATGTGAGTCTCAGTTCCTGCCCATATATATGGTGTGTCCGTTGATATCCATATATGGTGTGTTTGGTGATGTCCATTATATATGGTGTGTTTGGTGATGTCCATTATATATGGTGTGTCTGGTGATGCCCATACATATATGGTGTGTCCTTTTCCCTTCTGCATGACTGCAGCAGCTAATTTCCCCCAGCTAATTTCAACCAGATCCCTCAATACATTCCTCGCTATTCCCCTAGTACTGGGAGCACGAGAGTTGATAGCCCTAGATACGAACGGAAAGAGTGATCCATTCTTGCAGCTCCAAGTTGTACCCCATCACCTGTTTCCTGACTGTGAACTGAAACAATCCACCGTTAAAAAGGGAACCCTGGAACCCATTTACAACGAGATGTATGAATTGTAAGTATACCGAGGTTAGTGGGAGGAGTTTTGTGGTGCTAACTGGGGGGTTCATTCTGTCGATTCTTGGACTAATAATTACAGCTGCTGCAGCAGTAAAGGACTTAAATTTTAAAAGTTGTGTACTCCTAAAAGCTGACAATATATAAAGTAATATCAGAAATAATAACCCTCTCCTCTTCATTGCAGTATAATTCCACAAGACCAAATCCACAACGGAGTCCTAGTGCTGACAGTATTTGACTACGACTTCATATCAGCTAACGATTTTGAAGGGGAAGCGATGGTGAGGTTGACAGACCTCCCTCGTAACTCTGAACAGCACGTCAAATGGACTATGGCACTCCACAGACCCAAACAGGATTCTATTTACAAGGTATAGATCATGTGACCATGGGCATCATGTGACCCATGTGTAGGCCAAAACAGATTGACTCCGTTTTTAGTTTCGTATAAAACAGCTGTCTGTGGAATTGTATTTATTATCCTCTCTCTCTCTCTATCTCTCTCTCTCTCTCTCTATCTCTCTCTCTCTCTCTCTCTCTCTCCCCGCTAATTGGTGCCCGTTTCCTGTCACAGATTCTGGAAGGAAGGATAAACGACAGAATTGCAACCAAGTTCGTTGAAATTCGGCGCAAAGCGATGGAGGCAGAGGATTTCATGCTCGAGCAAAGTGAGCGGGGATCCAGCGCCAGTGGGGGCAGACTCCCCTCAGAGTCATGAGTTGAGTTCCTGTAACAGCCAGTCATGGTCTGCAATTGAACTGTGTGAAATTCAAATGTACTGAGATTAAATTGCATTGTGTTTCTGATTGTGAGTGTGATCGAGTGTGTGAGAGTGTGTGTGAGTGTGTGTGAGTGTGAGTGAGTGTGTGAGTGTGTGAGTACTGTGACCCCAACTGGAGCACAAAATTGATGAACTCTATATCAAGTATTTGTTCGTATAGTGTTCACACTGGTGAAAGATGATGGTTCTATGGAATATATTTTACGCGTTGAATCTTAAATCTGAATCGGTCCATTGCAATAATTGTTAATCAAGGTCTAGTAGAATTATATTAGTGTGTGTAAATATGTAGTCTCTTGCAGCAACTCAACAATGTGTGTGGTGTAAGGGAGCTGTGTGCTTGCTCGGCTACATTAGAGCTATTCTACGCTACCCGGGGCTTGATGGCAACTTGTGTTGTTCTCTGGAAGTTTTCTATAACTTATGAACTACCAGAGCTCAACACAGGCAGCTGAAACTGAAAGTTTTAGTTATGTTTATGTGGCATGAAATTGAAAATTGCGATTCTTTGCACCTGTCGGAATGTCGGATTCGCTCATTCTCAATTGGTCGAGCACTGCTCCGATCAGATCTTTTTTGTTTATTATACTATTTCAATCAATGATAATATATTGCTACAAAAAGTTTAAATTTTTATTTATTTACGGTCATGTGAATGTGATCTAAGTTCAACTTCAACTTCCGCATCCGCAGTCGCACTTGTTCAACAAGTTGTTGAAATTGAATCTTGAAGTTGAACTGTGACAACGGATGTTATTATTTTGTTGTATCTAGAAGAGTTATATTCAATTCCATTTAACTTCATAGTTTATATTTGTAACCGGAGGTGCAAAAAAATAGGTAACGGATCCCCTACCGTTCGGCGCTCAGTTATCATTACTGTGCTGCTGCAAAAAGACGCGCATTCAGTGACTGTACGCGACGCGCACGTGAAAAGTAAGATCGGATTTCAAAAAAATCGCTTGCGCGTGGTCCAAGGATTTAAAACACAAATTTGGGGCACCGACCTCCGTTACGATCTGGGTGTCTGGAGGCCTGTTAACGGATGAAAGCTGCGAAAAAAGTACCCTACACTTAAATGGCTCTAACCACCAAACCACTCAACCGTTTTGGCAAAACCCTAATTTTATCTGATAGGAAATATCAAGCCCTAAACCCAACCCAAACCCCACCCTTACCCTGCTTTAGCCCTAACCCTAAAAAACCGTGAGTGCTGACACTCCAAACAGGCCCCATCTATTAAATTGATCCATTTCAGCTTAGTTTTTGTAAATGTAACGAGGGGATGATCTACGACGAAATTCCAAACTAAATCCTTCGCTTGGTCACTGAAAGAAGTATGGAATCGCCTATCCAGGAGGCTGTTAACACGGCGGTCCGGCTTATAGATTCTGATAACATCTCAATTAATGCATTTAACACTCTCGTTGAAGTGATTGGAAAACTTACAGCAAAGGATTTGGGGTGCAGGGCGGAACACATCAATATCTTCCCGCATATATTTACACGGGTCCATGAGGCGGAAAGGTTTCATTTCCATATTTTCTACATCAAGCGAGGCTACAGAATGCCCCTCCACGACCATCCCAGTATGCATGGGATTATGAAGGTACAGTGCCTCACAATCTTACAAATCCTTTTATCTCACTGTGCCAAATGTAAAAGATGGTTAGAACATAACAAATAAACCCCCCTCCAACCCTGCTCCTTTTCACAGGTTCTGTTTGGCAAGATTCGACTCCGCAGTTACACACCATGCGGGGACTACAACACCGAGAACAAGGAACTCTTTACCTGTGAACGGACAGCAGACATACAGTATGATAAAAACAGTACACCCATCACCCTCACACCTTACCAGAACAACATTCACGAGGTGTACGCGATGAGTGATGCCGCATTTTTCGATTTCCTCTGTCCACCATATCGCCCGAAAACCCCGAATAGGAGCTGTCACTTTTACAAGCTGGTCCGAACACGGGACGAACAGAAGCAACTTTTTGAAATGATGTGTGTTGGGACAGACCCTGAAATACCATACTGCACTGACGAGAGAAATTACTCGGGGGATTCGTTCACTGTTCCCATTAATTAGGATAGTACATTCGCTGAAATTAATAAACGTGCATTGCCGATATAAATGTTTCGTATCCGAGATTTTGGTTATCCTCCCATCCACGATCTAAAATATCACTCGTACGTGGTGCTCCTTCATATTCAGGCCGCCCACAGCGCTGCCCACGAAGCAATCAATGTTAGCGGGGATTACAACTGGATAACACAATCTGGGGAAATCTCAAAAAATAAATCTCAGATTCGGGGGAAACGTGGTTAACCACTCTCGGAATCGAAACATTTATATCTGTAATCAGTGAATCCTCGTTTATTGATTTCAGCTGTTGTGGTGTTGTTGTTATTGTGAGCACTGTGTGTGTGCAGTACATTGTAGATCCGACCCTCGTCACTTGTGTTTCAGGAACCGACCGAATCAGGAAATGCTGGTCCCCGATTGGCTGATAACCAGTCATGTGACCTATATAACGAGTTCTGATTGGTTGTTTACTTGTTTCGGTCGGTTCCTGGTGTGTTTGTGATTGTACATATAGTTGCAGTGAGAGAAGAGAAAGACACAAGCATGAAGATCAGGGTTGTGTATCCTAATTCCAAGTTATAGAGGTCCCTACTACCGGATGAGTCCCTTAGAGCAGTTATATTAGGGGGACCTCTAGGGTTAACTAAATACCGATCGTTTTGATTACAGTTTAGAGAATAAGTTGATCAATAGAGAATAGAGTTATACTTTTAGTTAAAGAATGGGCAGGTGAGAAGAAGCAGCGTAGTGGTGATGATCGGATACAGACTTTTCCAGAGAAAAGAAGAATACTTTTTGTTGTGAAAAACGTGTTAATTAACATTTTGTACCTTTTTAGGAGTGAGAGTATAAATAATGATAAAAATAGTGTTTCAATGAAATTAAATCTTAGTGACAGTGATTACCAGATTTGAGCTTGTGAAAATATCTTCCCGCCCCTTTTACACTAAATATTTTAGGCTACAAATGTTAAATAGGTTACAAATGTTAATTTAGATGCACACTTCTGTCGTAATGATGGTCGTGTTGTGTTAGTTTTTCCACAAAAAAAACAGAAAGAAAGAAACAAAACCCGAACTTTTCTTCCCCTTTTTGTGTTTCCCTACACCCTGTAGTTAGGTTTATTTTCATTCGGGTCTGTATTTGTTTCGTAAGATATTTTATTGATTTACAACACGTTAACAAGATTCTCACAAACCAGGAACCGACCGACACAACCAATCAGAACTCGTTATTTAGGTCACGTTCCAATCAGGGACCAGTATTTCCTGATTCGGTCGGTTCCTGTCACACTCTTCACCTCACTCCCTTATACCACACCCTCAATATATGTCTACCTAATCCTTCCCTATCTATCTCTAGCATGTCAGTTATAAGATCTGCCAGTAGAACATGTTGTAGGAGACTACTCTCTTCAGCGGCGAGTGAGATGTCGAGGGGTCTTCCTAAGAAGTTTCCCCTACCAGGAGTCAAAAACATCATTCTTGTAGCGTCAGGTATACATACATGCCTATAGTCCGTGCCAAATGACTAAGGCGGTTCGTTATGCGCGTTACCGGTAGTTTCAGGGGTCTAGCAAACAGGAAACGCGAACGGGAGATACAGCCGATTCCAACTATACACGGTGTGCGGCTGGGTTGG
>AVPN01000544.1:0-27448 GCA_000695325.1 Pleurobrachia bachei
GGCTTGTTGAGTCAACAAGTAGTGACACACACATGGTCGGCTGACAACTCCTCAGGCTGGTGGTAGCTTGATGACATAGACATGGGGGTTCGCGCCAAGGTAGTAGAATGGTGTTGAATTAAAAACGTGTACCTGTATCTGATCCTCTGAATATAAAAGTCCTCTCCTTCCCTGAATTTGTTACATTACTAGACGACTGCATAACTCTCCCGCACTCTGTCTCCACCCGGAACGTATAGCTCTCTTCTTCCGCCCACATAAACCGGGCACGTTGCACACTGTCTGAGTCGTAGAACCACAACTGTGAGGGGGAGAGAGACATGAGGGGGTTATAGGGACTGTGAGGGGGGATTGTGTGGCTGGTGTTATAGCTGTGAGGCGAGATAGGGACTGTGAGGGGATTGTGTGGCTGGGGTTATTATAGTTGTGAGGGAGAGACAGGGGTTAGATAGAGATTCCCACTGGAAAAGAAAGGTGGTAGGAGAAGTTATGTTGAATCCCAGTCTTTCACTTTTTATAGCTCAAGCTGCACGCTGGCTGATATTCGTTCATTCACTCTGACAAAATAGTTCTCTCGAATCGAGAACCTATTTTTCGTTATCGAGAGCTTGGAGTGATTGAATATTCCGATTCGTATAATACAGGACAGTATGACACCACACAGAGTCAGACACGGGCAGCTGTGTTTGTCCCTAATGAGGCCCTCATTAGGCCCTCATTAGGGACAAACACAGCTGCAGCATTGGTTTAGATAGGGACTCCCATCTAAAGAGATCTCTCCATTTCATTGGAGTCACGTAATATCTGTTTCCGTCCTTTCGTCTTGATCAATTCCGGCTAAAAACACTGATCAATTTTTGAACACATGTGTGATCAGAGTCAGACTGCAGGTTGTCCATTGTCTCCCTCTCTCTCCAAGTCTCTCTCTCACTCTCTCCCTTACTTCAAAAGTATCTCTCACACACACACACTATACTATACTGAGTGGCGGCGGCCAGTTCTATTATAAACCAGTACGTTGCTCGTATGATGCTTTACTATACCCCCAGCGAAGCTATACACCTCCCCTCACGATCTTCAGATCATACCTCACTACTCTCTCTCTCTCTCTCTCTCTCTCTCGTTCTCTCAGTCTCTGTGATAATTTTTTATATGAGTCGCATGACTACTAGTTTTAACTCACTTTAACTACCTAGACACCAGGCGACATATTGAACAGTTGACTACCTCAAGCAGCAGATAGCATGGCAGTAGAGAGAAGTGGAGTACATTAAATTGATATTTTCTGTATGGAATTGAACGGTAACAGATATTCGTTTTCCCCTTTTTATTTTGAGGAGTTCAATCGTCTCGTGTATTATCCCAACACCTTTCTCTCCCTGCCTTTGTTGAGTAACAACTCTGACTAGGCCCTAGTATATTTCTGTAGAGTGATCGCTGTTCCCTCCAATTGGTTAGGTTGAGGCGTGGTGTGAGCTAGGTCTCCCTACAAATGGATTGCTTTCTGCCCCCTCTAGTAGTAGTAGTTGTACTTGTAGAATGTTGTTGTTTCTCAACAACCTAGCAGTTATTTCTATATTCTCACTGCTCAGAGATGTTTGTAATATCCTAATGAGATATATTTGAGATCTGTATAGGATATGAAACTATATTGCCTTGGTCGACCCTGTTTCCCCGAAAGGGTGTGGACAAAACAAAGAGAGTCAACCTTCTTTTTGTTACGTTTCCCAACCGCTGTGATTTGTTGAAGCTGTGATACTAATTAAATGCCTGACGCCCTGATTCCTACTTGTGGAGTCGGGGCAGAAGTTAGCTGCTTAGCGGCCACGCTTCTTAGGAGCAAACACAAAGGGGCACGACGAGCCCAAGGCCTTGAATGAGAGTGTGGGAGGTTTGGAGGTTTGGTTGAAATTATACATATCGAGATTTAACTTACGAATCTCCTGACATGTAGCTCGTCTTCAGTTCTGTCGGGAGTGAACTTCACTTCAAAATATGGTATGGTGTTGTTACTAACTGCTGTTAACTGCGAGCAACTCGGGTCTGGGCACGAGTTGGTAACTCTGTTCCACACTACTGTAATGAGGGGGGAGAGGGAGGGTTTTATACAAAGTGATTAGTTAGGCCTAGGATTTTTGATCTCGGGACAAAATCTCAGCCAGAATGACTGTGAGAAAGAAGAACCACAGATTCAATACTGAAGAATATTTACCATGTGATAGATTAGGTCGGAGGAGAAAGAGAAATAGTAGAAATATCTCCGTCATCGCTTCATAGCTCTTGTTTTTGTACCTTGTTTCCCTATACATTTTGAAAAGAAGGTTAAACGCTTGAAGTGGTGAATAATACTAAGTCGATAAATTGTTAAGGTTCAAGAAACTAAGGCAAAGTAAAAGAAGTCTGGTCTCATGAACCGTGAACTGAATTGTTGAACTTAAAAGTTTCAAATTTGAGCAGTACCAGATGAAATGGATGAAGGTTACAGAACTGAACTTGAGAGTTTAATAGTACTAGCAGGCGTTGTTCCCCCTTACTCAATAAAGTAGGCGGTACTCTTAATAATGAGATAACAGAACGGCAGAACAGCCAATGACAATGACACATGTCTGACTGATGTCTGATGAGATTGTCCCAATTCAATTCAATGAGGCCACGCCGTCACTCTGAGACGATATGCGGAAATTAATTGGTCGTGTCGATAGATAGAGAAAGAGATAGAGAGCGAGAGAGAGAGAGAGAAAGGCAGAAAATATATCGTATCCAGCACTGTTCCCATTCTCTTATTTTGGCTCTCTTGCCAAAGATTGGTCAAGATTTCGCAGATTGATTGAATTGGTAAAGATTCGTATCTTGATCCAATCCCAACTGGGACAACTGAAAGCTCAATTAATTAAGTGAAATGAAGACATTGCGTCACAACAGCAAGGCAGATAGAGAGAGAAAGTATCATGGTAGTTTTACAGAATCGTGGAGGAACAAGCTTTTTGCGTTACATCATGTTATTTAGCAGTGCTTGTGCTAATTGATAGACATTAGCCGATATACTAGTGCTATCACTTCATACATCTGAGTATATCTTCCATGTATCTTTCTCTCTGTCTCTCTTTCTCTCTATCTATCTTTATAAAATTCATTAACGATACGTTTTGAAGATACTTGGAACTTACAAAGAAGATTTTCACGAAAATCAAATTGGAATGAAATTTTCAGAAATCAATAAATTGCTAGTAACAAATTTATGTCACGTGGTCGCATTTAAACACGCCTGTCTGAAGGAAAAGGATCGGTAATTAGAGAGATGTACTGCCTGTCGTGGGTATATTGCGGTAGAAGAAACAAAAGTAATTATACAAGAACAGGATATTGAATTTTAGCTAATTATTTCTCCTTTTTTAGTTAGTTATGTATCAATGACATGTATATGATCGTGATTAATTAACGGTATCAGTATGGGTAAGGTGATACTACAGCTCTCTCGGGACTCGGCCGGACTATTATGAAAGTCAACACTGCACCTACTGCTGGATTCATCACCTATACTGACACAGGTGGCCTGGCGGTATTGCAAGACAGTTGTAATATACTATTTTGTATGGGATTGTACCAGATGTGTTACCTAAAAGTAAAATAATTTAGTACCCGAGAAAGCCAATAGTAAATAGTAGAAACATGACTCCGTCGATCACCTAGTATGTTCATTCTGTATAAATAATTTACTAGATGAGTTTCAGAATCATTCTTCACGACTTCACATGCTGCTACAAATACCATATGATGCCAGATCATGCGAGCAGCTGAGAGGGTGAATTGCAATGGTTCTGCAGATTCTGCTGGGTTTATTATATCTTCATGCCACTCATGTTTCGCTCATGTTTGACGAATGACGATCTTTGAATCTACTCGAGTTGCTCAACGTAAACTATCGTATTTCGTTTTTAATGAAATTGCAATCCCTTGTAGCCTTTCTCGGAAATCAGAAACTTCTGATTTCTCTCGCATGTGATAGTTGCACTTTACTTGCAGTCTTCTGTCTAACCGCAGTATATATTATCCCTAAAACTATAAATTTGTCTCTTTCAGTTTCCCATTCTTTCAGTTTCCCATTCTTTCAGTTTCCCATTTTTCAGTTTCCCATTCTTTCAGTAGTTGAATGGTTGGCAATAGCAACAAGATTTCCATGTTGGATCGAATTGTATTGCTAGTAATGGCTCAGATAATTATCTACGTACTCTATAATAGCTGATTCTCTGATTCTCTGTATAATGCTGGATATTTAGAATTTGCTGTCTTCCTTTACTCAACAAGACTTTCTTGGATCAGCTGGGTTTTCTAATTTGAATACAGCCAATTTATTGTATTCTGATCTGCCAAAAATAAATTATAGCTTTTATTCAAGTAATGCATGACGATATGTCTCCTTCTCTCTCTCACTTTCCCTCCCCCTTTCTCTCCCTCTCCCTCTCATCTCTCTCTCTCTCTCCCATCTCTCCCTCTCTCTCCCCCCTCTCTCTCCCTCTCTCTTGCTTGCTTTCTTGGCATGGGAATGATAAAACTACTTGATGTAAACCGAAGGGAGAGAGTTAGCATCATAACAGTCGCTTTAAAAACCACTTATCTCTCAAGCTGTTTTATAGAACTTCCATCTCAACTTCTATATCTTGTACATATAAGCTGAATTCCATGCCCCACTGCTGCAGCAGCAGCTTCCCTCTCCGTTTTGATTTGACAGTGCCACTTATAGACAGGCAGATGATACTGGTAACTATAACATTAACTAGGGGAGACCTTCCTAACTATGACACTAATTATATTGTGAAAGATCGTGATATAAAAACCTTATATGATGATAAATCGTGATCCTGCGGGTGGTTGATGATGATAAGTGATGATTTCCTTAATGGTTAGACTTAGCTCTGCATCTGGCCGTATACGAACTAAGTCTTCATGTCTCAGTCTGTAGAACTATATTTGATTTCTGCTTGGTTAAATAAAATAGATCTTAGGGGAGCAAGGGGCCAAGGGAAGTATGAGAATCCGAAAGTGAATCATAAGTTACAGTAGCTGATATGAGTTAGGTAGTAAAGTAAGAAAGAGAAGCAGACATGGGAGAATAGATGAATCGAGATTGGCAAGACTTGTTGAGTAACAAGCCAAGACTACTTTTCTATAAAGTCGAACTTAACCTGAGGGCATGATATTAATCCTATTTTTCTCCGGCCGTGATCTGCCATAACTAAGTTAGTTATAATTCTAGCCGACCCAACACACAGCGTGTTGTCAAGGTTACCTCATAAAATCAAAAAGAGGAAGCGAAGTGAGACTGAGAGAGAGAGGGAGAGAGAGAGAGAGAGAGGGAGAGAGAGAGAGAGAGAGAGAGAGAGAGAGAGAGAGAGAAACGGTGAAAGATTCATTATATTATGCGATTCCCTTTTTTGTATGACCGCTCCCGCTACCCTTTCGGCTCTTGTCCAGTCATGGTCATTCTGTTTTGCTTTGAAGTTTCATCTTACATCTGGTTATTTAGTTCTTTTGTTATTGTATCTAAAACTTAGTAAATATAATCATATCATGACAGGCAAAAAACACTCTAGCAACTTGCGCTGGGTTCACAACGACACAACATTCTGATTAAAAGCATACAAATGGGTAAACAGCAACAAAACAGTTTTATATGAAAGTGAAAAGTGTAAGCTCTTAGATCAGACACATTCAATAATTACTGTTAGCACATTCAATAATTACTGTTATAACTTTGTTAGCGTAACATCTTATTTATTTAAGTAACAACTGCAAGAACTCTCAGCATCAAACATTGTTTAATTTGCTTATCTATGATTTTAAGAGAGCGCCCCCCCTCCCCCTCCCCCATGCCACCCATAAAAAACATTACAAACAACTGTAACTACTACTGTACAAACATGTTACTAATAACAGCTGCAACGCTCTCTATCTCTCCTTCTTCCCCCTCTATCTCTCGCTTTAAGCTAAATTGCAAGTCACTTTTGGGAGGGAAATATGTGCACTTACAGTGCAGCAGAAGGGCGCCTGTCATCAACAGAAAATATCTGGGCGTTGACAGAGAACATACAGAATTCAATAAATCGGACCCGGGTTTACCAGGCAACGCCCTTTCCCCCGGTAAATCGGGGAGCGACAGTATATATCGAATATCAAAATAAATTTCGAACTATCAGTATCCGGTGTGTACTATAATGTCAGTATCCTTGAAAGATCGAAGCTCGTTTTTAATCTTCAGTTTCATCATCGATTATAATTTTAATTCGTGGTCATCTGTATTATATCTAATTTTCTTAAATCTCATATAATGACATGACTTTAGCTTGTTTCTCACGTTTGTACTTACTTTTCTGTAATCTATCTAACCACACATGATCCCTCTATTATCTCACCGTTTTGATATTTTAAACACAGCTACAGTTTTTATTAAATTAACTCAGACGTACTGCAATTGTACAATTACATACCATCATACGGATATGGATCTAGTTCAATCAACATCATCAATTAAATTCCGCCCTCTCTGTGTTTCTATATCATATACAGACTCTATCCTCTTCTCTCTGTCTCTACAACATCTACATCTCTCCCTCTGCTGCATATTATAATCCCCATTTTACTTGCCTTGCTGCGCAGTCTGTCCATTCGCCGCTCTAACGCGAGCCCTTCGGCCTCGCGTTAGATCGCACCGGGCCTTCGGCCCGGTGCGAGAGCTGACAGACGTGGAACATGTCAACATTTTACTCAACAACATTTTACAGCCATGTTTTCAAGGAAGGAGCTGAAGGAGACTTTACAAAACAAGGTGATGCAATAGGGATGCAGATTAAAAGGCAAGCATTGGCAGAGAGCGTATCAAGTGGAGTGGAAAACACTGCCAACAAGTCAGGTAAATTTAGTCATTAGAAATGAGAGCCCTGATTTTTGGACTGACTTTGAGAGATCAGTAGACATGTAGCCGGCCTAGAGAGGAGCCAAGAGACTCTCCGATGCTTCTACAAGTGAGATGTAATACTACAGCAGCGTATGCTAAAATGCACATACTATGCGACTCTATGCAGCATGGCACCATTCCCTCAGTGACCCGTGACTCTAATACCTCAAGGTGTCCTTCACTGGAGGTATACAGCTGCATGTTAGTAGGGAATCCCATGCAGTAGCCAGTACCTGATCCCTCGTGAGGAGGCTATATACCTTCCCATTCACGTGCGGAGACTTTCCAAGTATAACTCGTGTGAAGGCCTCATTTTCTGTTGGTGCCAGCACTGCTGCATAGCCAGCTACTGCAGCTGTGATCGGGAATCTCCAGCATAGAAAAAGCAGCTGTATATGCGATGGTGGTACCAACAGAGAAAGAACTGTAGAGCGAGAAAATGGTGCTTAGATTATGTAGATACTATTCCATCCATAGATGTGTCATGTGGATCGGGCATAAATACACAAAATTGAGATACTAACAGCTACACTAAACACATGCCGACTCAGTACCAGAAGTAGGCTGTTAAACGATATGTAGCCGATCAGCAGACACAAGGATAGTAACTTTAGTGATTTTAGGATGTGCTCTGCTGCAGCAGTGATTGGATATCTAACTACATATATCAAATGCAAATTAGAGAGCCGAGGAGAAAGGGGCAAAGTGCCTGAGACTATGAATTGTTGTTGCTACTCAACACCCGAGTTCAGAGTTAGAGGCATTTATAGCTGAAATCCACTTCCAGTCGCGTATAATGCGGTGTCACGTGTTAGTTGACCTCATCAGCCCATATTTGGTGAAAATTTTAGTCTCAAACTGGAAAGGAAAGTTTCTATAACACTCCGATGGTATATAAAGGGGAGTGAGGTAGTACTAGTAGGATTGCCCTTCGGGGCCGGCCGCTTCAGGAGTGGACCGAAACGCAACAACTGGCCTGTGGAGGCGTTCTAGGGGGGACGCAACAGCTTGGAGGCGTTCTAGAGGGGACGTAACAGCTTGGAGGCGTTCTAGGGGGGACGTAGCACTCAGCAGTGGGGGGTCTGCCGGCACTGGCGGAAAAACAAAAACCTCAAAAAACAGGGGAGAGTTCTCCCCAACCTTTTGGCAAAAATTGTTTCAAATTTTGGTCATAATCCTCCCCCAGGGTCACAATATGTGCTAACTCTATACACCTCCCTCTAGTCCTCTAACTCTATACACCTCCTTCTCCAGGTCCCACTAACTAGTAACTCTATACACCTCCTCTCATTAAGTCCTAACTCTACATCTCCCTCCAGGTCTCACTATCTCCACTAACTCTAAACACCTCTCTCCCTACCCAGGTTTGAAGAAGATGCGAGATAACGAGGAGATAGAAACGATTCTCTGGGTTGTGTTCGCCATTCTTCTCGCTATTTTCACCTTCCTTGTCATAGTGGCCTGCTTAAAGTGGAGCCAGAAACACAAAAGGACAGTAGATGTAACAGCTCCTCATAAGGAGGTGGATACTAATGAACAAGAGAGGGTCACTATCAGGGGATGGTGAGAGAACTGATCAGTATTCAGATTAACACACGTGATATTGACCTTCTGTTAGGGCTGACTTAACAAGAAACTCAGGCAAGATTTGGCCTCGTTGGCTGGTCCATCGAAAGACTCAAAAGCGGGAAACTACATGGAGAAACTGATTCAGTGAGTTCTCCAGCGGCTGTTAATTCCGTGTGTGTAATTGGTAAAGTCTCATTTTCCAATTGAGGCAAATCAACATGCGGGACAGTTGTTTTTTATATGCAACACACGTGTAGTATCTTGATGTGTGAAATTTTCAGTACCAATGTGTTGCTGTTTTTACTTCTAAAGAATTATGAAACGGAAATTGGGAGCTTTTGTCAGACTCATTACATACACTTTATGATACAGTAATTAGAAAAAGGGACATGCTATTTGATTTCGGACCAAAGTTATTTTGCTCTAAATCTAATAAGTTGACCATCGAATTCACAAAATGGCACCTTATTGTGAAATTGTCAAGGCAAGGTCCACATGAACTTGAGTAGTATGCTACAAGCGAGAGCGGAGAGTGTGCACGTGATGGAGTCGGTGTTCATATGCCTAATACAACATGCGAGATTCATTATATGGGTGTAGAAATGAAGGAGAGATTCATGAATTAATCATTCTTCCAGGAGGCAAAAATGGCACTTGCAAATTGAAGAGCTGTAACATATGAGAACTACATCACTCTCGGTGAAGTTCCTAGTGAACTTTAAGTAGTGAGATATAACAGTAAGGCCAAGGGCCGTGCCAGTCTCTTGACCGATATGTTTGTGACACTGTCAGGCCACAGTTCTCGAGAGAAACGAGAAATTTTTTTGGAAGTGTCACATCTGTCAGAGCATTGGCCTGGCCCATTCTCGGAGAATGGGCCAGGCCAATGCTCTGACAGATGTGACACTTCCAAAAAAATTTCTCGTTTCTCTCGAGAACTGTGGCCTGACAGTGTCACAAACATATCGGTCAAGAGACTGGCACGGCCCTTGGCCTTACTGTTATATCTCACTACTTAAAGTTCACTAGGAACTTCACCGAGAGTGATGTAGTTCTCATATGTTACAGCTCTTCAATTTGCAAGTGCCATTTTTGCCTCCTGGAAGAATGATTAATTCATGAATCTCTCCTTCATTTCTACACCCATATAATGAATCTCGCATGTTGTATTAGGCATATGAACACCGACTCCATCACGTGCACACTCTCCGCTCTCGCTTGTAGCATACTACTCAAGTTCATGTGGACCTTGCCTTGACAATTTCACAATAAGGTGCCATTTTGTGAATTCGATGGTCAACTTATTAGATTTAGAGCAAAATAACTTTGGTCCGAAATCAAATAGCATGTCCCTTTTTCTAATTACTGTATCATAAAGTGTATGTAATGAGTCTGACAAAAGCTCCCAATTTCCGTTTCATAATTCTTTAGAAGTAAAAACAGCAACACATTGGTACTGAAAATTTCACACATCAAGATACTACACGTGTGTTGCATATAAAAAACAACTGTCCCGCATGTTGATTTGCCTCAATTGGAAAATGAGACTTTACCAATTACACACACGGAATTAACAGCCGCTGGAGAACTCACTGAATCAGTTTCTCCATGTAGTTTCCCGCTTTTGAGTCTTTCGATGGACCAGCCAACGAGGCCAAATCTTGCCTGAGTTTCTTGTTAAGTCAGCCCTAACAGAAGGTCAATATCACGTGTGTTAATCTGAATACTGATCAGTTCTCTCACCATCCCCTGATAGTGACCCTCTCTTGTTCATTAGTATCCACCTCCTTATGAGGAGCTGTTACATCTACTGTCCTTTTGTGTTTCTGGCTCCACTTTAAGCAGGCCACTATGACAAGGAAGGTGAAAATAGCGAGAAGAATGGCGAACACAACCCAGAGAATCGTTTCTATCTCCTCGTTATCTCGCATCTTCTTCAAACCTGGGTAGGGAGAGAGGTGTTTAGAGTTAGTGGAGATAGTGAGACCTGGAGGGAGATGTAGAGTTAGGAGAGAGAGAGAGAGAGAGAGAGAGAGAGAGTCAGAGAGAGAGAGAGAGAGTGAGAAAGAGAGAGAGAGATCTATACAAAGCACGTGTTCATTGTTTATAACCAGCCCACATGACAGCCCACTGGCCATGCAGTAGCCACGAAGTACAATTATAACCTTGTTGCTGGTAGTTCTGCATTTGACTATATAGAATTCATTACAGACAACTGGGAACTTCCCAGTTGTCTGTAATGAATTTTATGGTCAAATGCAGAACTACCGCCAGGGAAGTTGTTACAGTGAAATTATTACAGAGCTCTCCAGTCTCCATGTGCAGTTACAACCTCTTTCAGAACAACATGTCACATTTTAGACATGACACAGTTTTGCCCTGGTTTTGGAATCACACTGTTCTAACTGCAGTACTAAATCTGCTGTTATTGTCTATGCAGGGTATGGTATTTCAGTAGTAATTCCTGTGGTGGTAACTACCGGGTAGATCAAATTATCAGCACTATTACCGGGTATAATATATATATATACTTCCATATACCCGGGGTATATGGAAGTATGTTGGAGTGTTGTTGAACTGAGCTCGCTGCTAGAAAAGATTATATATGCTGTCTACTGTCTAGATACAGAGCTCCTCTCAATATAAATAGCCGAAAGTAGCAGAAGTACCACTTCAACGGGGCAGTAAAACACAAAAGATACTCATACACGTGGTATCGGCATCAGTACAAACAATGTCGAAACAGCAAACTAAATGGACATTATTGACTATTATCAATTATAGTGGTCACCGTTCATAGTTCAAACAACACGAATAAGTGAAAGGGCTGGCTCAATGGGCACAGCAGCCATTAAATGTACGCCCAGAAAAAAGCTAGAGCACAAAATTGGAGAGGTTACCGACTACCGCTACGTCGGCCAAAGACTATCGAGGGGAGAATTTCTGCAAACATCATGGCACGTGTGTTCTCCCTCTCCCTCTCAGACTCTCCAATGGAGTCTCTAATTTCATGGCACACGTACCATACGGAAAGCGAAACAAGTGTAGCAGCTGCTAACACACAGTGAAGCACAGAATTGTGAGAGCCCACTATCTAATTCTATTCAATAATCGAGATGGGAAGCGGCAAGCAGTTTTAGTGCCAGAATGAAACTGCTAGGTAGTGGTGGAGGGTTCAAGAGAATTAAGAGAAACCAATACAAACACAGAGCACGGTGTGAGCCACACAACAACTAAACCAAATGTACGAACGTTGCATTGAATGTGAATAGAACTCCTTATCTTTGCCACGAGCTGCACGTGCCTGCGCGCGTCAAAGAGTCTGTGGGACGATCTCACACAGTGAGAAATATACCAAGCGAGGGACAGCCGACAGTGTTATAACCAACTGTTACACGCCTACTTTGGTAATGAAATTACCCCTCCGCTCACGGAGGGGTAATAATGTCGCCTTTGCAACAGAAAAAAGATGAGATTGAGAGCTGGTGATGACTCATCCTATGAAGAGAAGGAAACACATGTTATGTGGCACATGCCCCGACAACAACTACAGGATGACGTATTATGCCCTGCTCTCTCGACCCTCTCCCCAGTCACACGCCCCGAAGTAACCCGGAAACAGGTTAAAAGTTAACATTGTCAGCAGACAGCTGTCAACTGTTCAAGGTGTGGAACTGCAGAAATTAGGTTTGAAGGCAATGACTCTGGGACGTAGACAATGATATGACGACAGTGCACTGTGCAGTGTGCAGTACCATAACAGCTGGTAGTGTACATAACATGTGGATTGGGTACAACCTGTCAGGCCAATGCTCTGACAAGGTACAACAACAAGGACAAGTACATATAACCGACAGTCTCGGTCTACCAGGCCAATCTACCCCTGCGTGGAATCTGCACTCGACCAGATCTGGTGCCGCCAACCAGTATTTTCCCACTCTCCACCAGCCACCTTGACGGTATTCCACTTCATACAAATTCAAAACAGCATAGTTTTGGGGGGTGTGAAGAAAGTATCAGTATAAAGGAGATGTTATCACAAAAACAGGGCGTGTTCACACACTGACATGCAGAAACACATAAACAGAGTTCATTTTAAACGACTTGAGTGGTAGTATTACCCAGGCCATGGATTTAAGACATCTTATTTGAGCAAATCTGCAAGGAATCGGAAGATTTCAACTAAAGATGACTAAAATACACGGCCAGGGAATTGGTTAAAACAACTCAAGATATATTTGGTAATGAACCACTTGTATCATTACAAATTTCAATTATTTAACACGGCGTTATTTTACACAAAATACACTCAAAAAGATAAAAATTGTACACCACGCCAACAACCACAGCTGAGGACCCTCCTCCTTCGAATATAGTGTCTCAGAGAGAGGAGGGTTCACACTTCAGCCAATTACACATCGATAGTTGTACATCAAACATACATCGATAGTTCGAGATCAAATACACCTGTTCAAATTCAAGGAAAGAACTTTATCCACGCTACCTTAGGAGTCTTTTGTGACACGATTTGCACACAGTAAAAATAATCATTAATTCCCTTCGCGTTCGATCATCAATCAGCTGTTAGCGTCTCTTTAAAGTAAGAGTGGCGCGCCGTGTTTTCTCACAAAACTTGGAACGGTATCGATAAATTCCAATTCTGTCGTGTTCATTAGTTATGACGTAATATGTTCATTATTTCAACTTTCAAAAAGATGCTCTACAGAAAAATAGGTGCATTGTGGATTGAAATGGATGCTTGCATCGTGTTCAGCGTCAAAAAATAGCCGGGGTACCAAATTTTGGTGTCTCTACCTTGTCTGTGACGCGAGATATCGACAATTATCGAAAACGACCAAAAATGAGAGAAAGAGAGTTTGTGTATTTTGGGTGCTAGTTGTTTGTGCGCGCACCCAAAAGTAACAATCTCTCTCGCACCCAATTTGGTCGTTTTTAATATTTGTCGCGTCTCAGACAAGGTAGAGACACCAAAATTTGGTACCCCGGCTATTTTTTGACGCTGAACACGATGCAAGCATCCATTTCAATCCACAATGCAGCTATTCTTCTGTAAAGCATCATTTTGAAAGTTGAAATAATGAACATATTACGTCATAACTAATGAACGCGACAGAATTGGAAATTATCGATACCGTTCCAGTGGTCCTGATGGTACTCCCCGTTCATCCACCAAGTTTTGTGAGAAAACACGGCGCACCACTCTTACTTTAATCAACCCTCTATCACATGATATATACACACACAAAACAATCATCTCATACAATCATTGTCATTTCTTCCCCTTTGTAGACAGATAGATCACTAGACCAATAACAACAGCAGCTATCGTTACAATACCCAGTAGAATGAACACTTTCTTTCTGTATTTGTTTTGGTATTGTGATGCCTTCACTACTTCTGCTGTCCCCTCTTCAACCCGCTGATGCGCTACCTCCACATTCGCTTCGATATTATCTGGGGGATAATGGAATTATAATGCTGCCAAATGTAGTGTTATAGTGGGAGGAAAAGATATGTGGTAATGGTGATAGGATATAATGTTGTAACATACCGATCATATCGCCTTGTTCATATACCATAGCTCCAATCTCTCGGAACATTTCATTAACTGTTACCATATCAGTCTGAAAGAAAGAAATTTCATTAAATAAAACCCTGTTGCGAAGGAAAAATAGTAATCTCTTTTCATGATTATCTATCAATCCGGTCCTAAAATTACTAACCTCTAATCGCCTGATTGCCTCTTCTCTCTCATTTATTAAAGCTGTCGTGGTGTCCAACTCATCTTGAAACTCTTGAAGCTCCGACAATTTCTGCTGCCTGACAAAACACTGTTATCAGCCGAAAAAGGCATCATTTTATCACCGCTCCAGATATATTCAGAGTCGCGGTGTTATCGGGCCGCTCCATTCAGAGTCGCGGTGTGGATCGCGCGCCTCCCTTTTGCTGGCAGGAGTGAACTTTAATAAGTTGAGAGTTACAGCGCGTCACACCTGTTGTCATCATCTACGAGTTGATCGTTCTCAGCATACTGAGTGTCTACAACAGGCTGTCTCGTGATCTCCGAACGAAGCGAGGCAGTTCGGGATCTCATCCGGGACAGGGCTGCCCGCTCCTTTTCAGCTTCAATCTAGGGGGAATATCAGGGGTTATGACCCTCTTTTGGGGTTGGTAGAATTTAGAATACAACGTGGTGATGTAATGCATGTCACCATTCTGTGTTCCTATCACTCCCTCTTTCTCTCTTCATTATAACTTACCGACTGATATTTCTTGTACTGTTTCAAGGCATCTGTAAACTGTTGTCGCAGTCTTTCTACCTGTATCTTCCTTGTTTTCTGCAAGAGACACTACATAGCGTTAACATAATATATTGTACCACTCCCAGACATCTTTATCATGCTCTAACTGTTTACTTTTGTTACAAACAGTAAACACATCACTAAAAAAACGATTATCAAACAAAGACAAACATTTCAAATTTTGCAACTGCTAAAAACAAACTAAAATCAGATTATATAGCTACCTCTTCCTGGGGGGAAGGTGAATCTTTGCAGATGTCAGTTACTTGTCGCATCATTGTGTTAGTACTTTCAACCGCTGCCTGGATCTCATTCTGTGAGAGGGAGAGAGAGGGAGAGATAATTCATTAATTAAATAGTTAGTGGTAACATTCAAACGAAGAAACTTTCTTTATTTGGCCCGGTTTCAAAACAAACTAGGACATTCTTACAATGCAACGTTATGACATGCTTACCTTCTTTTTCTCCCACTGTGCCCTAAGAGCGGGTGTTTCTCCAGGAGTCCCTATAATAGAGACCTGCTTCTGAAGACTATTAACATTGGAACCAATCTTGAACACAGCCGCCCCTATCTTCTGGATCAACTGGTCGTAATTCATCCTGTTCCTACTAGAAAATAGAAAATGAGGACTCGAAATAATGATGAAACAGGGTAAGATAATAGAGATGATCGTAGGAGGGGAAGGGGAGATAGTGAAGGAGAGAAAAAGAGAGGGCTGAGCATACTACACAGCATGTAGAAATCAGGAGTTAGAGAATGGTGACAGTCAAACAATTCTTAGTACACTGCTATAATACTGTCTCATTGTATTAGCAGCTAAAATGTTGTGTTTACAATTCATACAAATTCTTAACAAAATCAAACAAACAAATTCACACATCACACTACTACCCAGACTTCAGTTCAATATATCCAGCCTTGTCCGACAGTCTAGTCAGTTCCCTCTCTAACCCTCTCTGTAATTATACATGTAACACACACTGAGCTGTCACATAAGTTCAAAAGATTCAATTTAGAAACAAACATCAAAACACCCTCCTTCATATCTCAAGATCCTGCGTTATATCTAGAAACACGTTATACGCCTCTCTGTTACAGTTCCCATCTTTAGTAAATACATACTTGTGGAACGTCCCATCATAACACAGTGCTATCACTGAATTCTTAACAGCTGCACCTGAGGAATGGGGCGGAAACACACAGACTGAGGAGCACTCTGATTTTAGGGTGAAACTAGACATGGCCCATTGACTACCCAGATAACCAACATTGGCTACTGTTATCCGTTTGTTTAGTTCAGGGTTTCTAATAGCAAATATATGGACTGTCCCTTTATCGCTACTAACACATAGATACGTATTGTCTCTGTTGAATGTAATACAGTTTACTGTAGCAGTGTCTGTACCCCTCCTAACCTCAATTATCAGCTGTCTACTTCTCATATCAAACACCCTGATTAGTGTCCCCTTCCCGCTAGCTGTGGCTGCCATAGTACCACTATGGTTCAATGCCACACACTGTAACTCTGTCTTGTGAGCGTTAATGGTAGGTGGTGTAGATGTAGCCCCTACAGCAGCACCCGCAGTGGTCAGGTCGAATATTTGGAGGCTCCCTGCCCAGGTTCCAGGGTATACCATCACCGAATTAGATGGACAAACCTCGCATATACCCCTGATATTGGCCCTCGTCTCAAGGGTCTGGAGATGTTTGGGGTCTTCAGGGAAACTAAATATACAAATCTTGTTTGTTAGCACGATAACAAGTCGATCACGGGTCATTCTCACTGCTTTTATCACTGAATCAAAGGAGAATTCCAAGACGAACTGTTTCTTGGCGGCATCCCAAATGCGGCACATTTTCCCGCTAAATTTACTCTGATACCCCCCTCCGACCATTGCGATCAGGTTAGTTCTATGTAACATCTGGACAATACGAACTGAACCAAACTCCTCAAAACTACCCTGAGCGAGAGGTGCTAGGGGCTCCAAGTTGTAGACCCTGTATCCCGTATCCATGGCAACAGTAAAACATGCCCCATCTTGGTTGACACTCAGCCCCTGGACCGTCTTGTGGGAGGAGGACCCGGTGCCGTGACTCATACACGCTGTTAATTAGGGGGGTGGGGAGTTAGTTGGGGTTGGGGATGGAGAGGGGGGAGTTAGTTGGGTAGAGATGGGGGATGGAGGGTGGAGTTAGTTGGGTAAAGATGGGGGTGGTGGGTGGAGCAGAGATAAACGAGAACTGGATAAAAGTCGGGTAAAAATATTATTTATCAAAATAAATAAACAACTAAAAAGTAAAAAGTCTGCAGTGGGCCGGGTTAACGTATCTCCCACAGATCATTAAAACATGATACAGTTAAGCCACAACATCAGGTAGTTCAACTACTACAGGTAACTCATCCTCACCACCCTCCTCAAACTCCCAACTGAAATGTTCCTCTAGATGCCCCCTAAACTTTCTCCCCTTCTCAACTAACCCCTTATCTATAACCCCCTCCTGCTCACCCTCACCCAGTGTCCTGAAAAACTCCCCAAGACAAGCTGCAAGGAAATTGTCACGGGACACTATGTCCACGAAGAAATCCCGTGGTGTCTCCTTGAGATGGAAATGGAGGGTATGGATAAAGGATTTGTAGAACTCAGGTCGGGTTTGAAGGGATGTTTGTGCTCTACAGAGGGTGTCGACCATTTGTTTCCACTGCTCAAAGGCACTGTAAACATGCCCCAGTAGGAACACAATGAAAGATATCTGTAGTTCTGCTAACACCTCCCCTTCACCCCCACATTCCTCAACCATCCAATCAACTGTGCCTGAGGTATCCAAGAAAAACTGGGACAAATCTGAACCAGATTTACCCTTACTTGCACCTTTCCGGTCAACTTTCGTGAATTTCATCGTGTTCTCAGGGTCTGTAACAAACTTAGCATCCAACTTCTCCTCAATTGTTACAGCATCGCTCACGTCTTGTTCAGCATTAGGGTTGGGCAGTAGGGCAGTAGCTGAGTAAATATATCCAGAAGAGGGGGTGGTTCGAGCTACAGAGAGTGGGGTAACGTGGTCACTGAGACTAGTCCACCGTTTGAGGTGCTGGAAGGGGTATGCTGCAAGGTTGGTATCGAGGGATTGAGGAGAGGGGTGAGGTTCAGGGAGGGGCGTTAGAGTTTCCTCTTTTGCGTTCCACTCTTTATACAACACAGGGGGGGGGGTTGAGAACTGAGAACTGAGAAGGGGATGGTAAGGTAATATAGCATCGATGAAGCTTGAAAATTTAAAGCGGGTTCATAAATTGGACACGGCGTATGTTTCCACTACAACAATATTAAAGGGGTTGCGGGAGAGCTACTAACCTCGCCCTTTGAGAATGAGTGAAAGAATCCAGTTCTAGATCCCACAGCCCCCTCTTTACTGACTGCATTGTAAAATATAAAATGAACACCCGGCGGGACCATCTTGAGCCCCATGAACTTGGGTCCAACCTGAAGAAAATGTTTTTTTAGATTTTATGAAATTGAACTCTAACAAAGAATTTACCCTTGAATCAATTTTCATATCACTCAAACTTCCCCGCCACTCGCCAGTTCACCCTACTATCCCCTGTCTTACCGTCCAGCTAGCGTAGTCGATTCCAAACTCTGTACCAGGCGGCATATTCTTAATGACAAGAAAGGCACCAGTTTTATACAGCTCATCTATCTGTTCCTTAGTAAGTGAGGTAAGTGCACTGTCTCCCATTATGTAACTAGGCTACTAGGGGATGCAGTTAGTGTTTAGAAGTCTTCAAATGAATAAAACAAATACTTTCCCCTGAAATATCATGCAAAAGATACATCCAACCATGGTTTATACACAAACTCTCACAAATAAATTATACTCAAACTGTACATACATAACGTACCACACAACATGCTGAATAAATGCATTAGGGGAGACTTGACCCATATGGAACACTTGCCCAAATGGAATTTTTCTCTTGGGAGCCCAATATACGATTTTCAAGATTACTTCACCCTGGAATGTGATACAAATAGGCTCAGTACCATTTCCAGCCCTTGTAACTACCCATTGGACAGTCAATGAAATTTTTGGCGAACGAAAAAAACCAACAAAAAAAACTAGTAATTTTGCCAGTCTGATACCATTTATTTTGTGCACCCAAATGTAATACAGTTTACTGTAGCAGTGTCTGTACCCCTCCTAACCTCAATAATCAGCTGCCTACTCCGCATATCAAACACTCTGATTAGTGTCCCCTTACCACTAGCAGTTGCGGCCATAGTACCACTATGGTTCAATGCCACACACTGTAGCTCTGTTTTGTGTGCATTAATAGTAGGTGGTGTTGATGTAGCCCCAACAGCAGCCCCCGCAGTGGTCAGATCGAATATTTGGAGGCTCCCCGCCCAGGTTCCAGGGTATACCATCACCGAATTCGAAGGACATACCTCACATATACCCCGCATATTGGCTCTGGTCTCAAGAGTTTGGAGATGTTTGGGGTCTTCAGGAAAACTAAATATACAAATCTTGTTTGTTAGCACGATAACAAGTCGATCACGGGTCATTCTCACTGCTTTTATCACTGAATCAAAGGAGAATTCTAAGACAAATTGTTTCTTGGATGCATCCCAAATTCGGCACATTTTCCCGCTAAATTTACTCTGATACCCCCCTCCGACCATAGCTATCAGGTTAGTTCTGTGCAACATCTGGACAATACGAACTGAACCGAACTCTTCAAAACTACCCTGAGCGAGGGGTGCTAGTGGCTCCAAGTTGTAGACCCTGTATCCAGTATCCATGGCAACAGTAAAACATGCCCCATCTTGGTTGACACTCAGCCCCTGGACCGTCTTGTGGGAGGAGGACCCGGTGCCGTGACTCATACACGCTGTGAATTAGGGGAGTTCGGGGGGTTAGTTGGGTAGAGATGGGGAATAAAGGGGAGGGGGTTAGTTTGGTAGAGATGGGGATGGAGGGGAGTTAGTTAGCTGGGTAGAGATGGGGATGGAGCAGAAATAAACGAGAACTGGATAAAAATCGGGTAAAAATACTATTTATCAAAATAAATAAACAACTAAAAACGTCTGGCGGTCATTAAAACATTATAAAGTTAAACGACATCTGCAACCTCATCAGGAAGTTCAACTACTACAGGTAACTCATCCTCACCACCCTCTTCAAACTCCCAACTAAAATGGTCCTCTAGATGCTCCCTAAACTTTCTCCCCTTCTCAACCAACCCCTTATCTATAACCCCCTCCTGCTCTCCCTCACTAAGCGTCCTGAAAAACTCCCCCAGACAAGCTGCTAGGAAATTGTCACGTGACACAATGTCCACGAAAAAGTCCCGTGGTGTCTCCTTGAGATGGAAATGTAGGGTATGGATAAAGGATTTATAGAACTCAGGCCGGGTTTGAAGGGATGTTTGTGCTCTACAGAGGGTGTCCACCATTTGTTTCCACTGCTCAAAGGCACTGTAAACATGACCCAGTAGGAACACTATGAAAGATATCTGTAGTTCTGCTAACACCTCTCCTTCACCCCCACACTCCCCCACCATCCAATCAACTGTTCCTGATGTGTCCAGGAAAAACTGGGACAAATCAGACCCTGATTTGCCCTTACTCGCACCCTTCCGGTCAACTTTTGTGAATTTCATCGTGTTTTCCGGGTCTGTTACAAACTTAGCGTCTAACTTTTCCTCAATCGTCACCGCATCACTCACGTCTTGTTCTGCGTTAGGGTTGGGGAGTAGAGCAGTAGCTGAGTAAATATATCCAGAGGAGGGAGTGGTTCGAGCTACAGAGAGTGGGGTAACATGATCACTGAGGCTTGTCCACCGTTTGAGGTGTTGAAAGGGGTATGCTGCAAGGTTGGTATCGAGGGATTGAGGAGAGGGATGGGGTTCGGGGAGGTTCGTTAGGGTTTCCTCTTTTGCATTCCACTCCTTATACAACACCTAAATGAGGGGGGGGGGTCAGAACTGAGCATAGAGAAGGGGATGGCAAGAAAATAGAGTATAGCTGAATTAAAATTGGATTCATAAATTTGACATGTCTTATGCTTTCTCTACAACAATACAAACGGAGGACTGAGCAATGAGCAGCCGCGAGCCGGGTGGTTTTCTACAGTTTTTTTACTTACCTCGCCTTTTGAGAATGAGTGGAAGAACCCGGTTCTAGATCCCACAGCCCCCTCTTTACTGACAGCATTGTAAAATATAAAGTGAACACCCGGGGGGACCATCTTGAGTCCCATGAACTTGGGTCCAACCTGAGGAGAAGGGGAGGTTTTTAATTTTATGAAGTTGAACTACAAAAAATAATACATGATACATCTCAAGGTTTACTCAAATTTCCCCTCTTACCGTCCAACTAGCGTAGTCGATTCCAAACTCTGTACCAGGCGGCATATTCTTTATAACAAGAAAGGCACCAGTTTTATACAGCTCATCAATCTGCTCCTTAGTAAGTGAGGTTAGTGCACTGTCTCCCATTATATGTAACTAGGCTAGGGGTGCAGTTAGAGTTTAGAAGTCATCATTTATGAGCTGATTAAAGCGAATTATGATGACAAACATCTCCCTGAAATATCATGCAAAAGATCATACCAATGGTTTATAGTTTATACACAGACTCTCACAAATAAATTATACTCAAACTGTACACACATAACACGTACCACACAACATGCTGAATAAATGCGTACTCCCTAAGTTATACCCCCTGCAAAGAAATGAAAGATTCTGAGGAAGACCACCAAAACATCACACATTTGTCCTTTAAACCGGCAGGATATTTTCTGCTTTCTTCACCAGGGCACTCCCTAACAATTTGGTTAAAAACTTCAGACCAGTCACCCCACCTGGTACATAGCTAAACACATACCACAAGAGAGCAACTAACTGAAATACCGCACACGGTACCGTGAGAAGAGTACTTTTTAGTACCATAGCCACGTATATAGTCCCGAATAGTGTTCCTACATAGGCGACAGTAAAGGGTAGTCTTGCCCGGGATAGGAGGTTCACCGGTCCCCAAAGGAGCGAGAAACTAGCCATAGTAAACACGGAGCCCAATGAAAAGAGGAGGGCAAACTTCCGAGCTTTGAGCAGGATAAAGGGAAGGTAAATGAGGGATATTGAGAAGAAGAGAGATCCTCCCATGAGACACGCTAGAAACCCCATTAATCTTTGTTTTTTGGTCATTGAGGGGAGCCAGGGGTCCTCCTGTACTGCTGTTGACCACGGGTTCCATGATGTTGATTGTTCTGTCAGGAGGTCCTGGTCACTCTGGTCAGATGGCCGATCTGGGAGGTGGGAGGGTTCAATTTGTATGGGGTTTAGATTACGAAAACGGTTCGCTAGGGGCCTGGCTAGAAAAGGGTAAAATAAATTAGTACCATTACAATATAGTAGGGTCCTGAAGCTGATCCTGGTCTTATCTAGGAAAATATCTTACCTTGGTCCTGCCTAATGAATATCGAAGTGAAGGACCTCAAATCGGACATCACACAACGTTACTATAACTATCTGATTTACATGCTATGCTGTGTAGAAAGAGGAAGGATAGTTAGATAAAGGATAATAACTGTGCCCGGAACTTTTCAGGAAATAAAACAAATTGAATACCAGGGTAATGTCCCCAAGTTATGATAAGATGTGTCAATAATAAAATACAACATTGTCTCTCTCAGTCCTTCTTAGTTCTTCTCTTTGCCTCGCTTGTTGTAACATATCTGAATAGTAGCTCACTGGTGTTATAGATCTCCCGATCCCCAGGTCATTTAGCCCCATCTACACCATATTTCTTTTTAGCGGCATCCAGTTGAGCTTGTTTCTTCTCACGTAGTTGAAAGACCATGTTGACGTTACCACCCCCTTATATACCCAATCTGATATTCTGGTACAACTGTTATAGTGGGAGAATGGGGGTTACAACTGTTATAGTGGGAGAACATGGGTTAGGTATATTCGGTATTCCATGTATTGGGAGAATGGGTGAGGTATACATTCCATGGAAGGGTATTGAATGGTGGGGACTGGGCAATGCCAATGCAACTAGTGCTACAACATTATCATCCATTAGCAACAAAAGCCACCATCTCTTTCTCATTGTGTTAAATCATTTGAACCAAGTAAGTACACCACTAAATCTAATAAATCTGCCAATAACTCACCTTTGTTCCAACAAACAACTCACCTTTGTTGACTGATAGTAGAGAACTACAAGATATCTGTTACACACATTAAATCCACTAAGATGATCACAAGCGTTCTTAGCATCGAATATGTCCTCATACACAACAAACGCTGTCCCCTTCGTCTCAGGATTGGTGCCCCTGAAAATAAGGATTGTTAGATTCTTGGAAATGAAAGTTCTGAGAATTCTATGTTTTGTGATCGTTAAATTCTACTGAATTTTAGAGAATTATTATTATATAGTCGAGGTATTTCGCAACTCGAATGGTAGTTCATACGTCATACATAAAAGGTATCAAGACCGATCAAGATCTAGTCTCAGTACGCTGAATTATTTGCCCACGTACAAATTGTTGCTTCATACCACTGAGATAAAACTTGAAAAACAAATATGATCTCTCACCATCTCCAAGACAAAAGAAATTCAACCCTCTTTATGTTACAAACCCCTGAACCCCAGCTAACTACTTACACTCTGACTTGTCTAATAGGGCCGTATTTTCCGAAGATATCATAAATCTCCTCGGCAGTGATTTTATAGGGAAGATTCCTCACGTACAGAATCCTGTTAACCTCAGGTGGTAGACGCACATTAGTTCTCCGTGTTGCTGCTAACGCCATGTCTGCTGTAAGGTGTTAGTGAGAGAAGTATTGGGATGAGGTAAGATGTACAATGTGGTGTATGTTAGGGGTGAGGGAATTATTAGGATTGGGGGAGAAAATTGTTGAGAGAGATGTAACTAAAAAACATCTCGGTACTATTCGAATTCTCCAAGGTAGGTGGGGGCAGAGCGGGATGAAAACGCTTGTGTTGTTAAAAGTGTTACTGTGCAGTAAAATAATAAATTACCCGTGTCACATAACTGAAACTTAAAAACCTCTCAACAGCTACAGTTAAAACAGAGTGTTCTTGATACCAGTCATCCATCAATCGTCGCAAATCACTACATCTCTCTTTCATTTTGCTGGAGCCTGATTTTTCTTGGACGCCTTGTTCACCTTTTTATCAAACTTTCTCTTACTAATCGGTTTCTGTTTGTTGCTTCCCTTGCCCGGTGCCTTGAAGCCCTTCTTCCCAGCTGGTGGCTTAGTTTTAAACAAATCCTTATCTGTACCCTTGGATTTCCTGCCCCGGAATCCACCCTTCTTCCTCCCCTCCTCTTCTTCTTCTTTCTTCTTCTTCTTCTCATCTGAGATCTTCTTCTTGTTCTCAAGTGTAACCTTGCTCTTGCACCGCTGGATCCTGAGCTGCCTACCTCCCACTGTCACACTATCCTTAGCCAACATCACCCCTGCAGAATCAACAAACTTAACATAACCAAAACCTTTGCCAATGTTGGTTTGTTTGTCCCGAGTTAGTCTGACGTACTCGATCTCCCCACATTGAGACAGGGCCTCCCGCACCTCCTCCTCAGATGCTCCAAATGGCATGTTGCCAACGAATATTGACTTCTGTTGATCATCACTCTGCTCCTTTTTCGATTTCACCACCTTGTCCACTCGAATACAGTTGTCTCCTATTTTGGTGCCATTCTTTACAACCGCCCCTGTCACACACTCCTCACTAGCAAACACTATGTAGGCATTCTTATTGGTCGCGTTCTCGTTAACCTTGTTCGCTTTCATACACACTTTCTTACCGAGTTTCAGATCACTAACAGCAACTGATCGGAACCTCATTGACTCAATTTTACCAAACTCTCTAAACACTCGGTGAAGCTGTTTCTTGTTGCTACCAATTGGCAAGTTCCCAATAAACAATGTCCTTTTGTCAATGGCTAACTTCTCTTCAGCTGATAACTGCTGGTAAATAACTCCCTGCTGCTCGTCCTCTTTCTCCTCTTCTTTTTCTAAATCGTCCTTCTTCTTTTTGTCTTTCTTGGCTCGTTTAGCAGCCGGTTTAGCGTAGATCTCATCGAGTGACACGGGGGTGGTGGCAGGGGTAGCTGAGAAGAGGTCGTTGGTGGGGGTTGGTGTTGTACTGGAGTTTAGGAGAGAACTGATGTCACCGATTGAGTAGCCTTCCATGGTGCTGCTAAAGGGAGAGGGAGGGGTGTCAGAGAGAGGGAGGGGTGTCAGAGAGGGGTGTCAGAGAAGGGGCAGGAAACACATAAACAATACTCGTTTTGTGTTTTGCACAAATAAATTACATTTGTCAAACGTTATCAATTCCATTCAAACCACCGTACCACGAGATCTCTCTGAGATTTAAAAAATAGAAGAAGCAAAAGATCGAATCGTATGAGTCCAAGAGAGTTTACAGTTCCTAGAGTTTTAGTGAGAATTTGTGACTGGATGCCTTCGTCTGAGCGTCAGCGTGGGATTCGTAGTGGATGTTAACACTGGGTGGTAGGCCGAGAGTGCTCTTGAATTTCAATCTGTAGGGAGGGAAGGGGACATTAGTTAAGTTGGTTCAATTCAAACCAGATTAAGTAGGGAGAATAATTGTAAAGTGTCAGATCTTAAAATTATTGGCCAAAACAGCATTAAAAGCTCAGCTGAAAGAAGTGTAGAAGTGGCACACAGATAGGCTTTGCTTAGTTTACAGTTAAAACAGCAAGTAAAAACAACACACAATTTGGGTGGTTTAATTTTGAATGTGAAAATATAAATGGTGATTCAAATATATCGAAAAAATGGTTGTTTTTGATTTCAAAAGGCGTGTTGAGGCACTCACCCAATGCTTTGAACGGAGGTAAGATTGTTAGTGTCTGAAACCCAGATAGAGAGACGATCATTTCGGAGCCTCCTTTGCAGAACAACACCATTCACATCACCAGAATGCTCATCAAACTGCTCTCCCACAATACTCATCAACTGAGAGAGAGTAAGAGCTTTAGTGGAGGTTAAATCACACATTCACATTGGCATGCAAAACCCCACACTTTATTTTCAGGTTTCAAAATTAACACCCCGCAAAACTTTACCATCTCCTTCCAATACATATCTAGGTTTCCCTGTTGCTTTAGCAGCATGTTGTACCGCCACTTGCCACCTTCACAATTTCTAGGATCCTCCCACATAGGGTTGATGCCATCCTGAAATAAGAAAAACACTCATCATCTCTTACCATCTCCATCCATTGCTTGTCAAGGGCGTTGCTATTTTTTTGCTGGGGAACTGCGTAAACCCATCGACCGCCTCTAAGGTTTCTCTTGTCTTCCCACATGGGCTGAATTCCCTCCTAAAAAATGGGGAAACAAGGGCTCCTAACCAGATTCAGAGAGATGTGTGAGGTGTGAGTGAGGTGTGTATGAGACACATACTGCACAGCTAACACATATATCAGACATACCTTAAACACAGAGTATTCGCATTTTACACCAAGTCGGGTGGGAGGCATTATGAAGTTGTAAAGGGCCCAGAAATCTTCGACAGTTTCGAAGGAAGCAACTTTTTTGTAACATTCAATCCAGTCCTTATCTCGCTCCTCCTTGAAGAACCAAAGAGTCCAGGCATTCTCCAGAGGATGTTTCTTGGGCACTGGAGGGATGGTTTCTTTCACCTCCTTTAACTCTTCAAGAGCTGACGGATTCTCTACCTCAGCAGTTGCCATTTTAACTACAATTCAGAGAAAAAGTAAATCAATTTAAATCCCATTTTAACAACGAGGATTACCGGTACTGTCATCTAAAAATCAGAAGGCAAACTTTAAATTCTGGGTGCCTCGCGCAGCTGACAATTCATCGATTTTGACGAACGAGACAGGTTAGCCGTTGGGGCTACCTGTTAAGGCCTGGTTAAGTTTACGTTTGGGGTAACCGGTTAGTGCTATCGATTATCTATCAGATACCGGTTAAGATACTTATAGTGAACCATAATAAAGTTCAAGAGCCTCCAAGAGCACCCAAGAGCGGACTCCATCCAAGAGAGACCAAAATCAAGAGCGCACCACAATCAAGAGAGATCCCCATCCAGAAGATACCGCTCTTGAATTTGGTCTCTTTTGATTCTGGTGCGATCTTGATTTTGGTCTCTCTTGATTGTGGTGCGCTCTTGATTTTGGTCTCTCTTGGATGGAGTCCGCTCTTGGGTGCTCTTGGAGGCTCTTGAACGTTATTATGGTTCCTTATAAAAAGCAGATTTCCCTTTCATTTTTTCCCCGCCCGGTGAATGCATAAGGAACCATAATAAAGTTCTTCGCCCTCCTACATCGACACGCCCTTAGAACAACTCTACAGACGGAATGAGGCTAGTAAGAAGCAGTCATACGGAAGACGTGTGCGAGAAGTTGAAGGAGGTACATTCTCACCGCTGGTTATGAATACAGGAGGCGGGATAGCCAAAGAGTTCCATAAGGTGCTAAAGACTCTCTCACACCGAGTTTCCACAAGAACTGGAGAGCCGTACAGTGAAGTCATGGCTCACCTGAGGACGAGGTTACGATTCTCCCTCCTGAG
>AVPN01000544.1:28524-38651 GCA_000695325.1 Pleurobrachia bachei
GTGACAAGTCACAACTTTATTAGGGATAATCGTGTGGCTACTGGCCGCTTGTAACATTTGCAGTTTCGTTTTAAAAAGTCGTGAAAAAATCTCTTCAAAAAAGCAACAAATTTAAAGCGACTTTTTTGCACAAAACTTCGCGCGCGCGATACAAATGCCTAGAAAACAGAATAAAGTTCGCGTGCTACATTTATTTCTCTAAACGGCGTCGTACTTTGATCTTGTTTAGGCCCGGCAGATCACCAAAATAAAAATTTTTCCACCGCGACTTCTTTTCTTGGCGATATTTCTGACGAGCGTTTTCACGGGACATCAACAGACAACCGACGCTGATTCAGATTTAAGAATAGCACTAATTAGCTCAAACGCGGCATGCATGCATTTTTAAATTGTTCAGCGCCTTTTCGGGTTTTCAATTCCCCTTGGAGCCCTGTGGCGATTGGCTTACGGAACCCCTGTTACCCCCTGAACCGACGAAGTATTCGACCATGACCTAAGCTTCAACCTCTAGCTTACAGTTAAAACTGTTTTTTAAAACGTATTTTCTTCAGGAGGGCATGTCATGAGTAGAGAAGAGGTAGTTCCGATCTCATCAGGGTCAGAAGATGAGGAGGAGGATAGGGCAGTTCAGCCACCCACCCCAGAAGAGGAGGATATCATCAAAGATTTGGTAAAATTAACAACCGTTGGCAAGTTCAGGACATTATCTAATTATTTAACACTTCACACTATTATTTTCAGTGTGTGAGGAATGGTCTGAATAGCGATAAAATTATCAAGGGGCTGATGAAAAGATCGGTGCACAAAATAGAGAACTTTTTCTCCGGACACACTTTCATGATACGATATAACTTCTTTCCGGGTCTCAAGGAGTTAGAGATTATGAGTCTCCCGATCGAGAAAATTACTGGACTCTCTAGCTGTGTTTCCCTTGAAAAGTTGTGGATTTGCGAGTGTAAGATTAGGACGATTGAAGGTTTAGAAAAGTGTAAATCACTGCGGAAATTGTACCTGTACTCAAATCAGATCCAGAAGATTCAAGGTCTCAACAATCTACATAACCTTGACACACTCTGGGTGAATAACAATCTTATCAGAGAAATTGACGGTATCGCCTCCCTTGTGTCCCTGAAAGACCTAAACCTTGCTGCCAACAAAATCACGAAGATCGGCAACTCCCTCAAGTGTCACCGGAATTTGGAGAGTTTGAACCTTTCCGGGAACAAAATAACATCTTTCAAGGACCTAACAAGTCTTGTGGAACTACAAAATCTTAGGTTGGTAGAATTAGAATTGAATTACTCGTTTTCCAAAGCAAAAAGTTCAGTTTATTTCACTCTCGACTACACAGGTATTTTGCCCTCAAAGACCCGGTTTACCGTAGTAACCCAGTGTGTTCCCTGTGCAACTACTCCACCCACCTCCTATACCACCTTCCCTTCCTATCTCACCTTGATACATACGATATCTGCGGGGGCTCTCTACAGAAACTAGCAGAGGTTTGTAGTTCACTTGCCTAACTTGACTGTGTTTCGGGCGCCGTACCTCCTTACAAATATAAAGGAGGGTTAGAACATAACAATCACTTACATTCTCCTAAATTATTTAAACATTTTTGTCTGATGATCACATGATTCGTGTAGAACATCAAGTTTTTAACCTCTTCTCCATCTCCCCAGTCGACGGTACAAAAGAAGAAAATGTACTACACGATGCGTGTGAAGATGTTGGAAAGGAACAGAGCAGAAATGGAACAAAAACTGCTGGAACAGCGATCCAAACAGTCTGCTCTCCCGTATGAGCGTGTTTATGATCTGACTCGGTGTGCTCGGGACATACAGAGAGGTCGGAACGACAAAGATGACAGTGAGACAGATCACGCTGCGATAGTGGATAAACTCATGGCGATTGAGGGTCGTATTGAGCGATGGGTTAGGGAGATCGAGAAGGTTGAGGTGTGGCATTCAGCGGCAAAGCGAAATGTTGAAGAGGCGGTTGAGAGTACTATCAGGAAACTAATGTTGGAGTTAGAGTGTGGGGGAAATGTGAGGCTAGAGGAGGGGCAGCCTGGAGACATTTGGTAAGTTATAGTTCTCGAAAATAAACTATATCTTCTTGTTCCCTACCCCTTACTTTCCACATTACAAGGTACAACTCTTGTTTGGAGCTTGTTCAAAGTCGGTTCTGCTCTGCCGACTACAAATCCATGGGGATAACGGGAATCAAGATTAATCGAATATACCGGATTCACAACCGAACACTTCGGGCACAGTTTGAGGAAAAATTAGACGAACTTCTTGGTAGGTAAAGCAGTGATCAGTGTTATAATAATTTGTCAGCTGATGTTAGAATATGCCTAATTAATATTTTCTGTGACTCATTGTTTTCTGAGTGTTATATCCCCCGAGATCTAAACTCGCCTCTATCATCCATGCAGAACGAGAATCGCCCTCTGACCTCGCTAAATATGGTCTGTCTGATGCCCGTATTGTAACATGGAAGAGTGTCCCATATAAAAGAATGCTGGAGTATCTGTTCTATATTCACAACCCCAGTATCGCTGATATTGTGGGCAGTGTGGAGGATATTATGGAGAAGGGGTTCAGAGATGTCAACAGCTACATGGTAGGTTTATATATCGATAATATAAACTCTCTTTATAAACTCTGTTATATGCATATTATATGGTAGGTGGTTGTTTGCGAGTCCCGGGCTTGACAGGGGGTTTATAAACGGGAGTAGTTACAACGATGTGAACATTTAAACGGCTGGATGGGTTTTATTGTTTGGTGAGAGTTTGTTTGGTAAGATTTTTAACAAGAATGTTAGTACAGCAAACTAAAATAATAACTTAATTAATAGTTTACAACATTTGGCTTTCGAAAGAGGGTCACTCTAGCAATAACCCCACAATTTGGAAGATAGCTTCCTTCCCTCCCGCTGGCTATAACACGTGACGGGCCTATAATTATATGTAGGACTAGACTGGCCCTACTCGACCGCAACCGAAAAATTACACTACATGTTTATGAGCCACATGAGCGGAAAAACGAGCACGCTACCTACCATCATTCCAACACTCGTTACCATAACTTGAAACTGTCCACAAATCAATCTCTCATCCTTTGAACGGACTGCCAAGGGTGCGTAAACCGAGGCCAAAGATATGAGATGTCCCTCGGACCAACCTAGCACTAGAGACAGGACAGCCGCGATAACATCATTGGAGAACCAGACTGGGATTGTGCGGGGTTGGATATTGCACATGAAGATTAGAGGTATGATGGGGATCTTGCAACACGTAGCAGGGAGGAGTTTTCCGGGACCAGGAAGTTGGATGAAAGTTGCTGAAAGACACCCAAGTAGTGCTCCTGTATTGAAGATTAGAAAGACAGTCACTGCTTTGAAGTAAACCTGAACCCATGTAGAGTGGGGGTCACCACTGGAAACTAACCCAGAGAGGGGCGCTGGAAAACATGCCATGGTGATGGAATAATCTAGGAATGTAACCACCAAGAACGGCCAGATTTTAGTAAAAACGGTCCATTTTGTTGCTTCCTGATCGTGGCTAGTTGGTGTGGCGCTAATGAGTACAGATTCCTCTTCATCTTCCACCTTGTCATGGTCACGCCGAATACTGTACCCAAGATACAGGACTAGGGAGAGAACTAGGTAGATAGAGGCAACTGTAAAGTACCAAAACCCATTCACAATCGGGGTATTACCTGGCAGGGAGTTGGTAACAATATCCAACACTGCTGAAACCCAACCGGCAATAGTCATGCCTGATACAAACCCCTGTACAGCGTGGGAACTAGTCATAGCCGCACTAGAAGATATACACGCCATGTAGCACTTACTAGCTGCACATATCAACCCAAAGGAGAGGAGAGTGAAGTAGAAGTAGATCCAGGGGTAGGCGTCCACGTGCACTAGACATGTGAAGGAGACCATCAGCACCAGACAGATGATGTTAGTGGTAATGGTTGCAGGGTGGAGGTGAGATGCTTTTAGCCACATCAAACATGATGTACTGACTACTAGATCCGCTCCAATTCCCGTAACTTGGAAATAACTTTGGAAGTTGTTAACAACTGTTGGAGAGGATGTCGCATTGAATTTGATGGCGAAGAGATCGTAGGCAGTGATAACTGTGTTCCATGCAGTAAGGGATGTCATTCCAAATATGGCAGTTATTGTGTAGGTCAACCATGGACGCAACATATCTAGATAGATACTACAATTTAAGTAAACACAGGCCACAACAGGGTGCATGTGTAAACCATGTGGCCTTTGTTTATTATTATTATTGTACTGCTCCTGTGACACTACAGTCTTTGGATTGCAATGGTCCATACACAAGCATTAATATGTAGTAGATATAATTTTATTTTGTTCAAACAAAGGAGGGTCGAACAAGTGAAGGAGGGTCGAAACTTGGTTATGAAGTCACCCCTAATGTTGCATGAGTTAGCGTAGAGGGGAATTTCATTACCAAGGTCGAACAAGGGAAGGAGGGTCGAACAAGGCAAATAGAATTATGGATAAATTCGCAATAACAGATATCTTTCCATGGAACAGTAAACATGCTTTTCTCCATGTAATAAATATGTCGATGGTCGAAAAGGGAGATAATATATACCCCCTCCCTCACTCCTCTCTCTCTCTCTCTCTGTGTTTCCCTTGAAAAGTTGTGGATTTGCGAGTGTAAGATTAGGACGATTGAAGGTTTAGAAAAGTGTAAATCACTGCGGAAATTGTACCTGTACTCAAATCAGATCCAGAAGATTCAAGGTCTCAACAATCTACATAACCTTGACACACTCTGGGTGAATAACAATCTTATCAGAGAAATTGACGGTATCGCCTCCCTTGTGTCCCTGAAAGACCTAAACCTTGCTGCCAACAAAATCACGAAGATCGGCAACTCCCTCAAGTGTCACCGGAATTTGGAGAGTTTGAACCTTTCCGGGAACAAAATAACATCTTTCAAGGACCTAACAAGTCTTGTGGAACTACAAAATCTTAGGTTGGTAGAATTAGAATTGAATTACTCGTTTTCCAAAGCAAAAAGTTCAGTTTATTTCACTCTCGACTCCACAGGTATTTTGCCCTCAAAGACCCGGTTTACCGTAGTAACCCAGTGTGTTCCCTGTGCAACTACTCCACCCACCTCCTATACCACCTTCCCTTCCTATCTCACCTTGATACATACGATATCTGCGGGGGCTCCCTACAAAAACTTGCAGAGGTTTGTCCTTCATTTCAATTCTCCAAAACATCATCCACAAATCAAAATGGTTTAGAAAGTAATGTCCAACGATAACATGATTCGTGATTTTAATCTCTTCTCCATTTCCCCAGTCGACGGTACAAAAGAAGAAAATGTACTACACGATGCGAGTGAAGATGTTGGAAAGGAACAGGGCTGAAATGGAACAAAAACTCCTGGAACAGCGATCCAAACAATCTGCTCTCCCGTATGAGCGAGTGTATGATCTAACCAGGTGCGCTCGGGACATTCAGAGAGGTCGAAACGACAAGGACGACAGCGAGACAGATCACGCTGCAATAGTTGATAAACTTATGGCTATTGAGGGTCGTATTGAGCGATGGGTGAGGGAGATCGAGAAGGTTGAGGTATGGCATTCAGCGGCAAAACGGAATGTTGAAGAGGCTGTTGAGAGTACTATCAGGAAACTAATGTTGGAGTTAGAGTGTGGAGGCAATGTGAGGCTAGAGGAGGGGCAGCCTGGAGACATTTGGTAAGTAATAATTCCCGATCTGACATGTTTCAAATAAGTTTGTTCCTCGCCTCGCATCCTGTTTGGAGCTTGTTACTCACCCCTAACTTGTTACAAGGTACAACTCCTGTTTGGAGCTTGTTCAAAGTCGGTTCTGCTCCGCCGACTACAAATCCATGGGGATTACGGGGATCAAGATTAACCGGATTTACCGGATTCACAACCGGACACTGCGGGCCCAATTTGAGGAGAAACTAGACGAACTTCTTGGTAGGTAGAGCGGTGATCAATGTTATATCAGCTGATGTCAACAAACTGAAAAAGTTGAAGAGGCCTAATCAACATTTTCTGTGACTCATTGTTTTCTAAGTGTTATCCCCCGAGATCTAAACTTCTCTATTATCCACACAGAACGAGAATCACCCTCTGACCTCGCCAAATATGGCCTGTCTGATGCCCGTATTGTAACGTGGAAGAGTGTGCCCTACAAAAGAATGCTGGAGTATCTGTTCTACATTCACAATCCTAGTATTGCTGATATAGTTGGCAGTTTGGAGGATATAATGGAGAAGGGGTTCAGAGATGTCAACAGCTATATGGTAGGTTGTTATATCGTCAAGAGGCTCTATTATATACGCAATATATGGTAGGTACTAGGTGATTGTTTGGGAGTCCCGGGCTTGACAAGGGGTCTATAAACGGGAGAAGTTACTACAATGTGAACAAAGAACAACTGGATGGGTTTTATCATTTGGTAAGAGTCTGAACAAGAATGTTAGAACAGCAATTAAGAAACTTAATAAATAACTTACTTAATAGTTTTGCTTTCGGGAGAGGGTCACTCTAACAATTACCGCACAATTCGGAAGATAGATGCTTTCCCTCCCTGGCCCCAGGCCCTTTGGTTATAAGTTATAACATATGGAGGAGTTACTACTCGCCCGCAACCCGAAACTACACCTCCTTACAGGTTTATGAGCCACATTAGCGGAAACACGAGCACACTACCCACCATCATTCCAACACTAGTTACCATAACTTGAAACTGTCCACAAATCAACCTCTCATCCTTTGAATGGACAGCCAAGGGCGCGTAAACCGATGCCAGAGATATTAAATGTCCCTCTGACCAACCTAGCATTAGACACAGGATAGCCGGGATAACATCACTGGAGAACCAGACTGGGATTGTGCGGGGTTGGATATTGCACATGAAGATTAGAGGTATGATGGGGATCTTGCAACACGTAGCAGGGAGGAGTTTTCCGGGACCAGGAAGTTGGATGAAAGTTGCTGAGAGACATCCAAGGAGTGCTCCTGTATTAAAGATTAGAAAGACAGTCACTGCTTTGAAGTAAACCTGAACCCATGTAGAGTGGGGGTCACCACTGGAAACTAACCCAGAGAGGGGCGCTGGAAAACATGCCATGGTGATGGAATAATCTAGGAATGTAACCACCAAGAACGGCCAGATTTTAGTAAAAACGGTCCATTTTGTTGCTTCCTGATCGTGGCTAGTTGGTGTGGCGCTAATGAGTACAGATTCCTCTTCATCTTCCACCTTGTCATGGTCACGCCGAATACTGTACCCAAGATACAGGACTAGGGAGAGAACTAGGTAGATAGAGGCAACTGTAAAGTACCAAAACCCATTCACAATCGGGGTATTACCTGGCAGGGAGTTGGTAACAATATCCAACACTGCTGAAACCCAACCGGCAATAGTCATGCCTGATACAAACCCCTGTACAGCGTGGGAACTAGTCATAGCCGCACTAGAAGATATACACGCCATGTAGCACTTACTAGCTGCACATATCAACCCAAAGGAGAGGAGAGTGAAGTAGAAGTAGATCCAGGGGTAGGCGTCCACGTGCACTAGACATGTGAAGGAGACCATCAGCACCAGACAGATGATGTTAGTGGTAATGGTTGCAGGGTGGAGGTGAGATGCTTTTAGCCACATCAAACATGATGTACTGACTACTAGATCCGCTCCAATTCCCGTAACTTGGAAATAACTTTGGAAGTTGTTAACAACTGTTGGAGAGGATGTCGCATTGAATTTGATGGCGAAGAGATCGTAGGCAGTGATAACTGTGTTCCATGCAGTAAGGGATGTCATTCCAAATATGGCAGTTATTGTATAGGTCAACCATGGACGCAACATACTGTATCAAGCTAGATAGATACTACAATTTAAGTAAACACAGGCCACAACAGGGTGCATGTGTAAACCATGTGGCCTTTGTTTATTATTATTATTGTACTGCTCCTGTGACACTACAGTCTTTGGATTGCAATGGTCCATACACAAGCATTAATATGTAGTAGATATAATTTTATTTTGTTCAAACAAAGGAGGGTCGAACAAGTGAAGGAGGGTCGAAACTTGGTTATGAAGTCACCCCTAATGTTGCATGAGTTAGCGTAGAGGGGAATTTCATTACCAAGGTCGAACAAGGGAAGGAGGGTCGAACAAGGCAAATAGAATTATGGATAAATTCGCAATAACAGATATCTTTCCATGGAACAGTAAACATGCTTTTCTCCATGTAATAAATATGTCGATGGTCGAAAAGGGAGATAATATATACCCCCTCCCTCACTCCTCTCTCTCTCTCTCTTAACCCCACAATTTGGAAGATAGCTTCCTTCCCTCCCGCTGGCTATAACACGTGACGGGCCTATAATTATATGTAGGACTAGACTGGCCCTACTCGACCGCAACCGAAAAATTACACTACATGTTTATGAGCCACATGAGCGGAAAAACGAGCACGCTACCTACCATCATTCCAACACTCGTTACCATAACTTGAAACTGTCCACAAATCAACCTCTCATCCTTTGAATGGACAGCCAAGGGCGCGTAAACCGATGCCAGAGATATTAAATGTCCCTCTGACCAACCTAGCATTAGACACAGGATAGCCGGGATAACATCACTGGAGAACCAGACTGGGATTGTGCGGGGTTGGATATTGCACATGAAGATTAGAGGTATGATGGGGATCTTGCAACACGTAGCAGGGAGGAGTTTTCCGGGACCAGGAAGTTGGATGAAAGTTGCTGAAAGACACCCAAGTAGTGCTCCTGTATTGAAGATTAGAAAGACAGTCACTGCTTTGAAGTAAACCTGAACCCATGTAGAGTGGGGGTCACCACTGGAAACTAACCCAGAGAGGGGCGCTGGAAAACATGCCATGGTGATGGAATAATCTAGGAATGTAACCACCAAGAACGGCCAGATTTTAGTAAAAACGGTCCATTTTGTTGCTTCCTGATCGTGGCTAGTTGGTGTGGCGCTAATGAGTACAGATTCCTCTTCATCTTCCACCTTGTCATGGTCACGCCGAATACTGTACCCAAGATACAGGACTAGGGAGAGAACTAGGTAGATAGAGGCAACTGTAAAGTACCAAAACCCATTCACAATCGGGGTATTACCTGGCAGGGAGTTGGTAACAATATCCAACACTGCTGAAACCCAACCGGCAATAGTCATGCCTGATACAAACCCCTGGACAGCGTGGGAACTAGTCATGGCCGCGCTGGAAGATATACACGCCATGTAGCACTTACTAGCAGCACATATCAACCCAAAGGAGAGGATAGTGAAGTAGAAGTAGGCCCAGGGGTAGGCGTCCACGTGCACTAGACAGGTAAAGGAGACCATGAGGACCAAACAGATGATATTAGTGGTAATGGTTGCAGGGTGGAGATGAGAAGCTTTTAGCCACAACAAACATGATGTACTGACTACTAGATCAGCTCCAATTCCTGTAACTTGGAAGTAACTCTGGAAGTTGTTAACAACTGTTGGAGAGGATGTCGCATTGAATTTGATGGCGAAGAGATCGTAGGCAGTGATAACTGTGTTCCACGCAGTAAGGGATGTCATTCCAAATATGGCAGTTATTGTATAGGTCAACCATGGACGCAACATACTGTATCAAGCTAGATAGATACTACAATTTAAGTAAACATAGGCCACAGCTGGTGTATGTGGTAAACCCTGTGGCCTGTGTTTACTTTGTAGTGTAATGCTCCTGTGGGCTGTGACAATAGTTCATGTATCACTACAGCAGTGCTCTTTGGATCGCAATGGTTCACACACAAACTATTGGATAGATAGCATTTTGTATTGTTCAAACAAGGGAAGGAGGGTCGAACTTGAAGGGAAGGAGGGTTGAACAAGGCAAATAGAATTATGGATAAATTCGAAATAACATAGATATCTTTCCATGGAACAGTAAACATCCTTTTCTGAGATTTATTATATGGAAGTATTCTCCATATAATAGATAAGTCGAGGGTCGAAAAGGGAGATAATATATACCTCCTCCCTCACCCCTTCTCTCTCTGGCCCCTCCCTCAACC
>AVPN01000545.1:0-13087 GCA_000695325.1 Pleurobrachia bachei
TTACATTTAGATCAATTATTTCCCCAAACATGCCTCATATGACTGGCCTAAGGGGCTTATCCCGACATAAGCCAATCAGCCGCTTCCAGAATTCTCATCCTAAGATTATCAGGGAGTCCCGAAAGTGTTCAATCCACAAGTATAATATAATCTCTATTATAAGTTGGAGATGAACGTCGTCGAAGTGGCCGTTCGTAGCGACAGAATGCTCCTTCATAAAACACTCTATAGGCACAAAGCTGTAAAGCTAATATTCACAGTTTGGAACTTTCAGTGGAGTTTATTGAATGTTTATTTCGAATGACTTTTAAAATGTCAAAAAGCCCTTACTTGAGGCGCACCCTACGGGTGCGCTAGTAGCTTATATAATGAATAAAATTATCATCTCAGGTAGACAGGATAACAAAATTAAAGGTCGCTGGCTATATTCATGATGGCTAAATTCAACACTTTATTCTCTCAGGTTGACAGGATAAGAAAATTAAAGGCCGCATTTGCAGAGTTCGACAAGAATGGAGATGGGGTTATGACACACGATGAACTAAAGGAGATGATGGGGAAATTAGGTTGGTAGAAACCTGCAGGAACCAATAATAGCTTTTTATTTAGGTCACGTGACTGGTTATCAGCCAATCAGGGACCAGTAATTCGGAAATTAGGTAGAATTACCACTCCTGGGGCCAGCGCTAATATTGATTGATTCAACCTATAATCGTGGAAACCAATTAATTAACCAATCAATTAAAGTAACCAACTACATCTTCGTCGCAGATATGCCTATGACAGACGAAGAAGTAACACAGTTGATCGAAGAAGTAGATACAGATGGAGACGGGAAAGTGAACTTCGAAGAATTCTTACGCTCGCTTGAATGAAACATTAATTATTTTATTGTCTGGGTGCGTGATGATAGTTGCCAAGTTAGACTACCATTTGCGTGCTCCGCCAATTAAAATTCTGTGAACGCACGATTAGGAGTGACTGGCTAACCCCGCGCCGTGCCTGAGCTCGCTGTCATGTTGAAGGCTGGATCATATATGACGATTGAAACTATGTGACAATAATGTGACTATAATGTGACTATAATACTGTAGTACTTTTGTTTGAGTTATATTTAACTCGCGTCCTGGAGTAACCTCTAGTCTCAGGCCCTGGAGTAGGTAACCTCTCAGATAACCTCTCTGCAGTGTCAAGGTTAGTTATTACAATGTATAGTATACATACCCTGGTCCTGTGAGGTAGAGGCGGCGAATATGTTTATTATTAAGCTGATATCGTGATTAAAGAAATACAGGAACTAAAACAATATAACATGTACATATTTAGGTAAAACAAATGCCCAAATATGGCATTTTACCAATATCTGACTCCGTTTTAAGTTGTATATTGTATTTCATCTTTTAGCATAAATCTATGTGATCTAATCGAACTTTATGTTTACTACCGAACTACTTTTATAACGCCTAAATCTCGTGTCATTTGCTTCGATGGAAAAAAATTAATTTTTTGAATTTCATTGGTTTGTAAGGTTTTGTATTAAAGTTGTACTATTGAATTGAGGGGAATTCTCCCGGCAAATGTCCTCATAACCGCCACAACCATTATATTTCAGTCGACTTATAGCCCCTACTAAATAAACTTCTTTTTCCCTGATCACCTTATTTCCCCCACACACCATCCACCCTTTCTACCATATTTCTCCTGTTAATATTCCCCCATTTCCCCGTTCACCCCTATTTCACGCTACTTACCATCTACCCCCTTCTCCCATATTTCCCTACTTACCATCCACAAGAAGCGGGTTACTGATGTACTTGCAGACAACGCATTGCTCTTCAAGATTTATCTGGTTTGGCTGAGGAGGAACATTCAGTTTAAAAGCATGGACAGAGAAAGTTTGTTATGTTTTAACACTCCTGAAACACAGTCTAGCTATGGAAGAGAAAGTAACAATTTGGAGGGTAGGCCTAGGGAGATCATTTCGAGTTCTATATCTCATCAGAGGGTGGAGATATGATCGTGGGAAATTTCTCATAACCCAAGTTGTCGCCTTATTATAAAAAATAAGTAGATTTAATTTTAAAGACTCACATGCCCAATAATGTTGATTCCCCGTCCCCTAGACGATGCGACAGGCTTAGCAATCCACAGACCCCTCTCTCGCTGATACGTCGCTAATGAGGTAGAACATAATTAATTAATATCAATTAAATTGTAGCTGTAAGCAATTAGCAAACGCTTGATCAAGAGTCCCTTTCCAGCACCCATATGGAGAGGTCTCGGCGCGGCAAAAACCACCGAAACAACGCGCATTCTTGCACTTTGATCTCATGGACGTCGGCGCGCCCTACTTACAATAGAAATCGTTGAGTTCGGTCGGCAAGACATATGTTACCGGCAAGAAATCGAAATGTTTTGCTCCCTGCAGAATAGGTTTGGGGTGTGAGAGAGATAACCGAAGGAAACACATACATATACCGTGGAATTTTCGGATACAGTCGGACCCCGATTTACCGGGCCCCGATATACCGGAAACCCGATTTACCGGGCCAATAAATTTTCCCCGATTTAGGAAATTAACGGTATTTCACCCCGATATACCGGGCACCCCGATTTACCGGGCAAAATCCTTTCCCCCGAGGATCCCGGTAAATCGGGGTCCGACTGTATATTTCTGAGAGATTTATCCAACCAATATTTCTCTCGAGAATCAATATAACGTGATTTACCATGGATTGACGCATTCGCATGTAGTTCTTGTAAAGTCTATCTTTTCTCGTGATTTCATACGACCTGAAAGATATTTATATTAAGTAGATAGATTCATTTAAAATAACTTTACACATAGGAATGGTGAGATTAGCAGGGGGGACCAACGCTATTTTTTGTAGTTTTTTGTAGTTTTTTATACCAGGGTCATTGATTCTATCCGTCTACAAAAAACTACAAAAATCTACAAAAAACTAGTAAAATTTTACACCTATTGTAGCCTCATAAATGTATAAAATATTGCATAGAAGTGACACAATTATGTTAATAGACCGTCTAGGAATATGTTTAGTTAATTTTAGTTAATTTGTACCGGGTTTTAGTCTCTAAAATATAGGATAAATTTTGTGCTGCCTGTGCTACCTCCACTCTGACTCGTGAGGTCCGGGTTCGATTCCCGACCGGGCCCGGGTGGGACAATTTTTTCAAAGACTTTTTAAAACTTTCTAAATGATTTATAATCACCCAAATAGTATCCAAATAGGTTTTGAGACAACTTTACAAACAGAAGTCTTGTTTTCAGCAGTGAAAATTGATTCATTTCAATCAATTTTGCAAGTTTTCCTTTTTTGTAGTTTTTTGTAGTTATTTGTAGTTTTTTGTAGATTTTTGTAGAAAAAAAACGTTGATTCCGTCTACTAGCTACAAAAAATAGCGTTGAAGGTATAGCACTCACCTAGGAAAGTGGTTCACTTTTTGAAGCTCTGTAAGACCACGCAACGTGTATGGTTTTACATGGCACCCACTCCACATGACGTTGAAGTCGTTGCTTGTTTGGTGGGTCTGGCAGGGAGAGACAAAATGGTTAGGTAGGAAAAGTTGTCTAGGAAATTTTGGAACTGGTGGGTAGGGAATGACCGGCCGAAGTTGGACACAACACATTTTCGTTTTCGCAATGTACATTTTCCCCACTGATCCGGGGTGTAGTTTGTTAAATGTGTTAGTGGGGATCGGTAAAATTGAATTATGCATGCACCCTGTGAATTCTAGAGGGGAATGATAGTCGACAGAGTGAAGTCATGGTGCCGCCAGGCGGGTTTTCAGCGTGGTGTCAGTGTGCATGCACCTGCATGCACCTGTGCCAAATTACCACCTCTGTCTCCCTCAATCTCTCACTCTCTCTCGTACACTATCTCTCTCACACACTATCTCTCCCCCTCTCCCAGATTGGATCAATTTGATCGGTAACGTCGTTACCATAGCAACACAATTCATCTCACACAGACTCACTCACTAGCATTTCGTCATCCCTCCTGTTCTCTAGTAAGGGTACTCGAATGGCAACCGATCAAAATCGATCAAAACCTGTCAAACTTGGAGTTTGGACTAACAAAACATCAATTAACACCAGCAAAAAGTTAAGTTAACGGTGAGTTAACACTCGTTAACCTCCTTCTTAACTCTTCAAAACACCATTCCTTACCTCTTTAAAACCGTGACCCTCCAGGAGTTGCCTGAGCAACCGACATTCAGTCTTAACGAACTTGTACGTCAGGCCCACACCTCGGGACGCTGAAATAGGGAAAGGAGAAGTTTAGGAAAAACAATGATTCCAGGCCGATAATTGGCCAGAAATCACAAAATTTCGAAATCCTTGATGGGTTTCAAAATGGGGGAATCGGGTAGAATCGAAACTCCTACGCAGACATAATGAATCCGAATTTAAAAAAAAAATTGAACCTTACCCATTTTGTTGCAGGTACAATCATTATTCTTGAAGAGACAGACATCAGGACGGAAGTGAAGGACGGGGATGTTTCTACCTGGTCCACACCAGAACAACGTTGTTGTGTGCTCACTACAAATAGAGAGGGGGGTAGCTTGGAGAATGGGGGGGGGATAGCTCCACATGACGTTGAAGTCGTTGCTTGTTTGGTGGGTCTGGCAGGGAGAGACAAAATGGTTAGGTAGGAAAAGTTGTCTAGGAAATTTTGGAACTGGTGGGTAGGGAATGACCGGCCGAAGTTGGACACAACACATTTTCGTTTTCGCAATGTACATTTTCCCCACTGATCCGGGGTGTAGTTTGTGAAATGTGTTAGTGGGGATCGGTAAAATTGAATTATGCATGCACCCTGTGAATTCTAGAGGGGAATGATAGTCGACAGAGTGAAGTCATGGTGCCGCCAGGCGGGTTTTCAGCGTGGTGTCAGTGTGCATGCACCTGCATGCACCTGTGCCAAATTACCACCTCTGTCTCCCTCAATCTCTCACTCTCTCTCGTACACTATCTCTCTCACACACTATCTCTCCCCCTCTCCCAGATTGGATCAGTTTGATCGGTAACGTCGTTACCATAGCAACACAATTCATCTCACACAGACTCACTCACTAGCATTTCGTCATCCCTCCTGTTCTCTAGTAAGGGTACTCGAATGGCAACCGATCAAAATCGATCAAAACCTGTCAAACTTGGAGTTTGGACTAACAAAACATCAATTAACACCAGCAAAAAGTTAAGTTAACGGTGAGTTAACACTCGTTAACCTCCTTCTTAACTCTTCAAAACACCATTCCTTACCTCTTTAAAACCGTGACCCTCCAGGAGTTGCCTGAGCAACCGACATTCAGTCTTAACGAACTTGTACGTCAGGCCCACACCTCGGGACGCTGAAATAGGGAAAGGAGAAGTTTAGGAAAAACAATGATTCCAGGCCGATAATTGGCCAGAAATCACAAAATTTCGAAATCCTTGATGGGTTTCAAAATGGGGGAATCGGGTAGAATCGAAACTCCTACGCAGACATAATGAATCCGAATTTAAAAAAAAAATTGAACCTTACCCATTTTGTTGCAGGTACAATCATTATTCTTGAAGAGACAGACATCAGGACGGAAGTGAAGGACGGGGATATTTCGTCCTGGTCCGCACCAGAACAACGTTGTTGTGTGCTCACTACAAATAGAGAGGGGGGTAGCTTGGAGAATGGGGAGGGGGGGGGGGTGGTCTCCTACTTCAAAGTTGTAACAGACATCAGACATTGACAACATACTGCCACAACTTACGTACAAGTTACAACTATGCAGCCACCATCTGACTTCAACTAATAAAACCGTGAATATTGAACGATCACAATAACAGTGATAATGAATAAGTTTAAATTTGAAACTCACCAACGACATGATTTCTTGTTTTCCTGTTCCGCAACCATATTCCATCTTCCTCAATTACACGTTGCAGCTCCTTACAGCTCAGTTATACTCCTTATCACCCTCCTCGCACAGTTCCCGGCCTGTATCTCTAGAAACTCCAGACTTCCATTTCAAAATGTTCTAACATTAACTAACTATTTGGGTAACATTTGGGTTAGAATGGGGTAATTAGGGTCATGATTGTGAAATTAGGGTAAGAATTTATAGCTCTGAAATGCTAAATGAGGCCGGAACAATAAAACTAATTGAAGTCAGGATCGAATGAGTGCACAATACACAAATCGTATACACTGCATTGCCCAGAATATTATATACATTTCTTTTGTGGCTCAAGTCTGACGTTTCATCTCCCTAACTTTGAGACAGGGGCCGGTACTCTAAACTACATTTTAATCGATTGAGGGTACATTGCATTGATACAAATGACTCATGGACCAGGTCTGTAATATGTAATGCGGTACAGTGCAACAACCCCCTCTTCCGAGGATAAGATCCGACAGCTGCAAGTGTAAGCTTGCACAGTTTGCCTCACTACACTGCACACACAACAGGCTCTAGCGTCTTGTTGTTGAATTTTATATCGCTTTCTTGCTGTTGTTATGCTTTTTTCCTGTCTTTCTATCTCTTTCCATCTCTCTATCTTTCCTTCTCTCTCAGACCATCTTTCTTTATCTATCTCTCTCTCACTTTCGTTCTCTCTTTCTCTCTTCAACGGCGTTTTTCCTTGTCACCGAAAAATTCCATGTGGGATTTTAAAATCGGGATATATAATTCGAGATGTATAGTTTTTTTCATGTTTAGTTTCAATTCGCGTCTCACCCAGTCAATTGGACTCTCTCGTTTTGCCCTCTTTTCTCTGTGCACCTGGTTGCCACACACACAACACACACAATTCACACACTTGTTTGTTACATTCGTTATGTAATGCGGCTACATACATTATGCTTCAATCTTATTTGCATATATTACATAGGCAATGAGGCACTAGAACATCAAAGAGGCACCACAAGTCTCTCTGCTACCGCATCTCGCCCTCTACATCAAGAAATACCGCCATCCAATAAAGAGGAAGAAACTCGCTTCTCTAAACACCCGAGGGCCATCGAAGTGCCACCCCTGTTTCTAAGGGGAAACATACCCTTAAACACCCTAAAACACGCCCTATCCTGCGTTCCCTAAAGGCCGTAACACCTCCCCATATCATCAAGTGGCGTTCCAGTTGAACACCTCAAGGAACAACATACAGCATGGGCCTGTTCAACAATAAAAAGAAGGACATCAAGCTGGCCCAGGGAAGTGTTAGAATGGAAGGAAACAGGATGGTCTTTAGGAAGGAATCATTTTCTGATGAGGAGGACTCTGATGGAATTGGGATCACGGACCAGGTCGGTTTGTTATTTATTCGTTACTGAACTTCAGTAACTGAAGATTTAGAGTAACTGAATATTTTAGATTCTAAATTTTAGTTTAGGCCTCATTTGTAGATCTAAACATTCCTTTTCAGTAATCAATCAGAATTCAATCAGAATTCAATCAGAATTCAATAGGACTCTAGCCGCCGTCATAATTGAGCAACACATTATTTCTGACTAATGACCCTCGTTTCCAGGGAACGTCAAGGGCATTAAAAGTTATCAGAGCAAGAAATCAAGAACGAAGACACAGCCCATTGGAGCTTCCCTCTCCCGTTCTCTCTACTATATCATCCGTAATTATTACATGCATATTATGTACACACATAATATTATATGCTCCATTTTAATATACATTATACTCTCTAGGCTCCAGGCATATGTATAATCACAACTAACAGAATGTCGTTCGTAATCCCTTCGTAATATAGCAGTGGCCCACTACTAGTGGACGACAGAGAGCAGTGGAATTTATTTAGGAATATTTCACGAAATTGATTGGACCAGGTCTGTAATATGTAATGCGGTACAGTGCAACAACCCCCTCTTCCGAGGATAAGATCCGACAGCTGCAAGTGTAAGCTTGCACAGTTTGCCTCACTACACTGCACACACAACAGGCTCTAGCGTCTTGTTGTTGAATTTTATATCGCTTTCTTGCTGTTGTTATGCTTTTTTCCTGTCTTTCTATCTCTTTCCATCTCTCTATCTTTCCTTCTCTCTCAGACCATCTTTCTTTATCTATCTCTCTCTCACTTTCGTTCTCTCTTTCTCTCTTCAACGGCGTTTTTCCTTGTCACCGAAAAATTCCATGTGGGATTTTAAAATCGGGATATATAATTCGAGATGTATAGTTTTTTTCATGTTTAGTTTCAATTCGCGTCTCACCCAGTCAATTGGACTCTCTCGTTTTGCCCTCTTTTCTCTGTGCACCTGGTTGCCACACACACAACACACACAATTCACACACTTGTTTGTTACATTCGTTATGTAATGCGGCTACATACATTATGCTTCAATCTTATTTGCATATAATATTACATAGGCAATGAGGCACTAGAACATCAAAGAGGCACCACAAGTCTCTCTGCTACCGCATCTCGCCCTCTACATCAAGAAATACCGCCATCCAATAAAGAGGAAGAAACTCGCTTCTCTAAACACCCGAGGGCCATCGAAGTGCCACCCCTGTTTCTAAGGGGCAACATACCCTAAAACACCCTAAAACACGCCCTATCCTGCGTTCCCTAAAGGCCGTAACACCTCCCCATATCATCAAGTGGCGTTCCAGTTGAACACCTCAAGGAACAACATACAGCATGGGCCTGTTCAACAATAAAAAGAAGGACATCAAGCTGGCCCAGGGAAGTGTTAGAATGGAAGGAAACAGGATGGTCTTTAGGAAGGAATCATTTTCTGATGAGGAGGACTCTGATGGAATTGGGATCACGGACCAGGTCGGTTTGTTAGCCGTTACAGGTTACTGAAGATTTCATAGAGTCTAAGCTTTAGTTTAGATTTTTTTACATGTTTAAACATCCCTTTTTCTACTTTCAATCAGAATTAGATAGGACGATCCAGACGATGTCATTGAGCAAAACTAATTCCTCGTTTCCAGGGAACTTCCAGGGCATTAAAAGTTATCAGAGCAAGGAATCAAGAGCGAAGACACAGTCCATTGGAGCTTCCCTCCCCCGTTCTCTCAACTATATCTTCCGTAATTATTACACATGCATATTATGTGCACACATAATATTATTATTTAATTATACATTATGCTCCAGGCTCCAGTCATGTATACACTCACAACTAACAGATTGTCGTTCGTAAAATACTAGTGGATGACAGAGAGCAGTGAAATTTATCTAGGAATATTTCACGAAATTGATTAGTTCTGAGTTCTGACAGAGCTAATTTAAATTTCGTGGAAAATTTTCAGAGCGTAGCCATTGGATAGTTCCCTTTTACTTTTCCCTCTCTCCCGAAGAGTCGCCCGCACTGACACAAAACTCTCCTCTCTATCTGAATCTCTCCAGTTTTTCATACTCAACACTCACCCTGCTCTTTTAATCCCCCCTCTCCTCATTCCCATCTCTCACATACAGCACACTGATCTCCTCACTCTCCTCTCACAGCAAACTATACTAACTAAACTCTCAACTTTCTCTCACAGAGGAGTTCTACAACGGCTAGCAGCAGTATAATTCAACACATGGATCAGTACAGTGACAAGCAGGGGAGAGCTGCTGAGGGGCCGACAAGCAGCACTAGTGCAGAGATTCAGCTACGCTTTTACAGAATAGTAATGTGTTTAAAGTAAGTGTACATTTAGTACAGTGGAAAGGTTGAGAGGGGAGAGAGAGAGAGAGATAGAGAGAGGTATCTCTAAAAAGAAGAGATGAAAGAGAGAGAGGATATCATGAAAGACAAAGAGGGATAGAGTACTGAGCGAAAGTATTATTTTTTTAAACTTGGTTTCAAACTAATTCACACACTGAGCCACCCATGAGTGTTGCTCAAATTGGAACTGATTAAACATTCAATGGGAATTGAGTTCTACTGAAAACCACCGAGTGTGGTTTTAGTAAGCGAGATGGTAAGATTAGAGAGACAAGAGAGAGAAAGACAGTAGTAGAGATACAAGCGAGAGAAGATAGAAAGATAGTTATAGAGAGAGGAGAGAAATATAGATAGAGAGACAAGCGAGAGAGAGACAAGAGAGAAAAGAAGATAGAAAGATAGATATAGAGAAGATGGTTGATACACAAGCTGTGTTATAAGTGATGCTTGTGAGGCAGATCAGCTGCAAAAGAGTAGAATTCAGACACAGACTGCAGAGTCAGTTTAACTGCCTTACTCGTAATAAAGTGAGAGTGAGTGAGATGAGAGAGAGAGAGAGAGAGAGAGATAAATAGGTAGGGAAGGAGAGATAGAGGGAGAGAGATATGAGATATATAGATGGATGAGAATTGTGAGAGATATGGAAAGAGCGATAGACGCAGAAAGATAATGTAACAATTTATCATTATCATGCCGATGCTTGACAATAACCCCACACAAAAGGGGCTTTCAAGATCGAAATTATTTTAAAACCCAAGATCTACACATTTTTCACATATTTTTCTGCAGAAAAACTCCATCCCGATCTACTCGACTGGTACGGGTTTCCCTTGGTCTCCGGGAGAGGTTACCTCTAAACCAGATCAGGTCTGTTGTATGCATGGAACGTTGGTCCACTACAGTTCCCCATCTCCATGGGCTGAAAGTCTCACTGGAGGTAGAGTAGACCTTTGATAATAACATAGGTGTTTAATGTTTATGTTAGGCTAAGCGGGGCAATTTGGACAAGTTGCTGCACATCTCGCACCTAGATAAGCTATTTTAGGTTATCAGTGAACTACTACTTGTTTTAATGTACGATCAAAGATTATTAGTTGGTCTAACACAACTGAACAGAATTATTTCAGGATGTTGAGAGTAACCACGGGACAGTGGGGAAGTTCTCCCTAACAGGTCTGGCACTTGGAACAGAGCACTCTCTCCAAAAGGCCGGTTTTGTGATGACTGTTAGGATTGATCCTACCAACGCCAGACCAACTGGAAACCTTTTTGTAAGTCTATGTGTGGCATGGGTACAATGCACGTAAAAATTGGTTTTTAACACTGATGTCTACTGTTGAGCCGCCTGAATGCTAAAAAGCTGTTATTTGCTACACACAGTTCAATGAACCGAAAATTGTAACTTTGATATCTAGGTGAAACTGGTGAGTGGAAACAAAGTGTTGTGTGAAAGTGGAACACTGACACGGATTAGATTAGACTACGAGGAAGATAGTGTTCTGAGCAGGTCATTCAAAGACACAGACCGGCCAAGGTGGGTGCTTTGTTTCAAAGCCTTTAAGTGTTACTTGACAATATTATGCACTTAGCTAAGTAACACCAGAAGCGCAAACTAAAAATCAATATCAGGAAGAATACATGTATAATCACCTCTAACGTCACTCCCTAACATTTAGAGCGATGGTGGTCTGTGGTCAATACTAAAATCATTGTATCCATCATAGGTTTAATGAAACGTCACAGTTTATGCTGGAAGAGTCCCGCTTCCTAAGACTCTCAATCATGCGATCTGATCCGGCAGTTGGCACTACCGTGGAACAGGGGAGTTGTGTGGTTGATTTTGAGGGATTGCCTGAAAGGAGCATCAAGACATTCAGGTAAAAATATGATTTACTTGACATACTACAGGTAAAGATATAAATATGATTTTGATTTAGGTCTGCTGGAACATCTCCCAGCAAAATGATAATATAGTGATAATCACACCTGCAGGCGGCAACATGATACCATTTTTCTAGGTTAAAAGTGAATCAAGATGCAGCTGGGACTGCGACGATAACACTCAAATTAGCGTACCGTATAGACCACCATTTGTCATCCTGGCAGGTAAGCAACACTGCACTGAATCCTCAATACTATTATAACAAACCGTGACATAATAAAGCCGTAATCCCAAGCGGTTTCCGAATCTTCTGTGTGCTTTTCTGCCTCCTATCTCTCATAAAACTCCAATAATCAGGATGCTCATGAGTCATGTATCATTCATTTTATCCCCATGTAAACACGTTACCATAGCAACTGAATAAAATATATATCACTAGCAAGAAAATACTGGAGTCCTTGGATCCCTTGGGGTGGAGCTGTTCCACTGGAGCCAGACCAAATCCAACAGTAAGTAACAATGACATCATTAATTAATAAGTTAATCAACCATAATCTCGCTTACGGTTCAAGCAGCTCAAAAACATTTATTTCAAATGAATTACCAATTTGGTTTTTACCATCTCTCAGAGTCCTTGCAAGGTAGAAACGTGTATATCGGAGTCCGATTTGGCTCAACAACCCTTGTAACAGAACCATCAATTTTGAGCGAGCAGAAAAATAACTATAAGGTATAAAATAACAAGTATCTTGGAATACAGATTTTGAATTGTGCGGAAAGAAATGAGATTAGGGTCAGGCCAATGCTCTGACACAACGAATATGACACTTTCTTCTTCAGGCAGTTTTACCGATTAACGAAGTATCCGATGTGCTCACTTTATCTGCCTACGAAGATGCGTTGTATGGAATTAGTAAGGAACTGGGAAGTGTAACCTTGACTCCGTCACCTCTACAATTCCCTCTGACTAAGATACTTCGAGACTCAACGGGACACGGTAGGAACACTTTATAAATCATACAAGTTATTTAATAGGAACTAAAATTTCTGTTAAATGATTTAATTGATATTTTTCAGGTGTTTGTGAAGTTCGAATCCAGACAAAACTTAACCTCAACAAGGAGAAATATCTACAGAAGATTCTCTCTCCTTCAATCGAAGGAACGTTTCACGTGAGTTTACAGAATTAGCTAAACCTACCAATCATCAGCCAAACAATTTCCCTGGTTTAACTCCCGGTCAAACCCAGTATTTTGAGATTTTCTTATTCAGATCTCATTATTGAAAATTCAGAATAAACAATTTTTTGTCACACTTTCTCTCCCTCGGCCTAATTAGCATGAAACATGTCTCTTGAATCGTGATTCAGCGGCTGTATTTTCCTTTCTTTCCACACACACACACACACACACACGACAAGCGTGTGACAAGCAATTCCATACAACAGCAATCAGAAAACACGAGCGGGAGAGAGAGAGAGAGAGAGAGAGAGAGAGAGAGAGAGAGAGAGAGAGAGAGAGAGAGAGAGAGA
>AVPN01000545.1:26529-39425 GCA_000695325.1 Pleurobrachia bachei
TTTTTTTTTTGAGGGTTTGAAGCACGAGTGGACAGAGTGTGAAGCAGAGTGAATTTTGTATACCTAGGACTCTTTTTTTTGGACAGTTTACCATTATATGTCAGTTATTTTCTTCAGTTTTTTCCCCACGATATGTGAGCCGTTGTAAGTCAGTTATATTCCATTATGGTCTTGATAGAGTAAATTTCTTCCAAGCTTTGTATCCCGCTCTGATTGTCTTTCAGCGGCAGCAGTTATCTATTGATCTGCTGCCCCTGGAGGATATGAGCGGAATATAAGCGCGTGTATTATTATTATTATTATTATTATTATAATAAATCAAGAAACCAGAAAAATAGAAGAGGTGAAGAAGAATTTCCATGCAACTATTATACTTACCTAGTTGTCTACAAAGAGGGGCGTCTTTATCCCACTCTCCGTCGGAACAGGTCCTGTCACGGCTACCATCTCGCACGTGATTCTCCTGGCAGTTGATGGTCACCGTCTGACCTGAATCTGTATCGTCCCAACTTCCTTGCACTGATCCGTCCACGGTAAATCCGAGGCACACTGATGCATGGATATTTGATATGTATCAGTATTGATTGGGATCATCAAAAGATAATAATACTTGATTACTGGACAAGTAAAGTAAAGTTCAAATAGGTTTCATATCAATTCTTACCAGTCGGTTTTGCTCGGTAGCTAATCGATGCGGTATCATGATTCTTACTAAACGCGATCTCTTTTCCAATCGGCCCACCCCACGCCGCACAATTAGTCTCACTACCATCACTGAACTGGTAGTTCAGAACCTCCACGCCATTGCACTCTATACTAAGGGTGGTAGCCGTCTTTCGAAATGTCCAAATCTTGTCCACTTCATCTGGTGGTTGCACTGGGAAGGTGGTCCAGTCGATACAATATCTTATAAAGTATTGGATAGGTGAAGTAAACATCACCTGCACTGTTCCAATGGCACTTCCATCTGGTTTATAAAGATAAAACATGGTTTTCTTCAAGCTCCCGGCAGCAGAATTGGTTTTCACTTGAAAGGGGGTGCTCTCGATGTCAAATGGAAACCTTCCAGCACTCAAAACCACAGGAGTCCACGTAACTAAAATAAGATGATATGTATTGGGTTTTTATACATTATGCAATAATTCGTTTCACTTTCGCTTTTACCGGAAACTAAGATTGTGAATCTATAATAATCCGCTCATGGTCCTAATAGGAATCTACCGAATCAGGAAAAACTGGTCTCTGATTGGCTGATAACCAGTAACGTGACTAAATAACGAGTTCTGATTGGGTGTTAACCATGCTCTTACCTGTTGCTCCGGGTACCACGGTCAAAAGAACCACCACAAACACTAACATTACCATTGCGAGAAATAGCTGGATCCAAGAAAATCTTTCAACAAACACAAAATGCTGTTTTCTACCATGGGAATGTTTTTAGAGAGCTCAAGATCACGCGAGAGAGAAACAGACAAAATCGTTGTGGAGAACTCTAGGCACGTGAAGGGAGCGAGAGCATTGCTTTGCCGAGATCTAAAAATACTACTGGCATCGGCTAAAGGATGAAATGCAAAGTCTAGCGACAGAGAGGAAATTGAGAGAGAGACAGAGAGGAACTTGAGAATGAGAAAATGAAAAACTGTGTTTTGGAGAGAGGAATAGAAACAGTTTGCGTATCAATCGCTAGACATTTTACGGGAGGGAGAGCGGCACATGACACTCCATCTAGTTTTATAAATCGTAGTTTTACAAAATAAACAGCGATATAATAAATAATGGTGCGGTAGAATGACATGTCTGCCTACGGAACGTAAGAAGTCAGAAGACACATTGAAGACATATTATACATCGTAGTGTTTCAGAGAGATATAGAAGAAATCGGGAGAGAGAGCCCAGAAGGAGAGAGAAAGAAAAAATTGATGAGATATTAGTGTTTCAGAGAGCTGATAAAGTGAACTTCACTCACACGTCCCATATTGCTGCAATGCTCTCATCTATGCTGTGTATCACCCAAATTATCTCCCCATTCTTTGCAATAGAGTAATTTACCACTATTCACCCCGGTTGTCCTTAGACCTCTGCCACGTCCTCCTATGCGCTTCCTCTACAGCGCTGAATTCATTGCAGCTGAAATGGAACTCTTCGCTAAACAGGTACACAGTTAAATTTGGAATACCGGGTTGCTCGATGCAATACTGGACATTGATTTATCGAATATCGATTTAACGGTTTCTAACTGCGATTATAACTGCGCTAAAAACGCTTTTCCGCAAGTTTCTTTAGTAATAGAGAGTTTTAAACAGTTTTTTATCCCCTATTTTAGTGCAAGGATGTTGATATTATCATCACTACGGCTCTTATCCCAGGAAAGAAAGCCCCTCTTCTTATCACAAAGTAGGTTATGACGTCATAGTGTGACGTCATGGATTTTGACTAGAAAAACATATTGAACTGTTACGATACTGCTATCTCCGAGTTAAAGTAATTCGGGCTCACTTTGATCTCCAAATATAAGAATTCAATACCTAACTCAATTTGTTTAAAGTTACAAATTACAATGCTACTGGCGTGCTAGTTATTTTATGACCCTTCCTTTTTCAGAGAGATGATTGAGTCAATGAAACCAGGCTCAGTAGTTGTTGACTTAGCAGCAGAGGCAGGCGGAAACATTGAAACCACCCGTCCAGGTAGAGAGAGAGAGAGAGAGAGAGAGAGAGAGAGAGAGAGACTCTCCCGTCTATTGTTTATGTTCATGTCACTGAAGGAACACATGTGTAAACTTTGCATTGTCTCAAAGACATACCAACTCCAAAGATATGACACACGGTACACACTACACACTACACACACTCGACCATTTCCAACTATTTTTCATTTCCCAACTCAAAAACCTGATGCCATTTAAAATATTTTTTAACGTGATTTAACACACTATTTTATCCCCACCAGGAGAAATATACGAGTACGGAGGTGTAACTCATATTGGCCTTACCGATCTCCCATCGAGACAGGCCACTCAATCATCCACCCTTTACGCTTTGTTGGAAAGATTTGAAGAGAATAGTTACCCATACTTCCTTCTCCCCAGGAGCAATTAGACACATTAGAGGAGAGAATGTAAAACTTTTGAACTTAATTCATAGCGTGCTTAGGGATTTTATCAGAACAACAACCTTTAGGCCAGTCATATGATGTCAGATATAGATCAAAATTCACCATAAAAGTTGTAAATCTAATTCCACTTCTAGGGCACTCTAATAGGTCCCTAGAACAACCAAAAAAATCCTTCGCAATTTTCGCGGTGAAGAACTTAGGTTTTTGGGCCACGCCCTTTTACCTATATTGTCAGCCTGTTTAGTAAAACGTAACATGGCTAAGAAACGGAGTAGAGACAAAAAGGAGGGCACTAGAGTGATCAGCGTCCTCGAGTTAGTGGGGGTAGACACCAAAATTAAGTCTCTATCTTTTTAGGTAATTTGATAATTGGATAATTAGATATGCGTATAGCAGTTTTTGGCCATATGGCTATAGCCACTTGGGAATGGTTTAGAGACATTTCACCGGTGCCATTTTGTAGGCAATAGCCAAGTTATGGGGGGTCGACGTCGGACTTTTAAGCTCTATCTTCAACAACCATTTAGCCGTTATTTGGCTTTAAAGGTGCTCAAAATGAGCAAAAAACGGTAAAAAGCCTGATTTTGAGCACCTTTAAATCCAAATAACGGCTAAACGGTTGGAAATAGAGCTTAAAAGTACGAAGTCGACCCCCCATAACTTGGCCATTGCCTACAAAATGGCACCAGTGAAATGTCTCTAAACCATTCCTAAGTGGCTATAGCATATAGCCAAAAAACGGTCATGCGCAAATCTAATTATCCAATTATCTAATTAACCAGATGAGATAGAGACTTAATTCCGGTGTCTACCCCCACTAACTCGAAGACGCTGATCACTCTAGTCCCCTCATTTTTGTCTCTACTCGTTTCCTAAGATGGTTTTTACCACATAGCCATAAAACGGTTATCTGTGCATCTAATTATCCAATTATCTAATTAACCTAAAAAGATAGGGACTTAATTTCGGTGTCTACCCCCACCAACTCGAGGACGCTGATCACTCTAGTGCCCTCAGTTTTGTTTCTACTCCGTTCCTAAGCCATGTTACGTTTTACAAAACAGGCTAAAAGTGTAGGTGAAAGGGCGTGGCCCAAAAACCTAAGTTCTTCACCGCGAAGCTCGAAATAGCAGCCATAAATTGCAGCCATAAATAGCAGCCATAAATAGCAGCCAAAAATTGCAGCCATAAATTGCAGCCATAAATTGCAGCCATAAATTGCAGCCATAAATTGCAGACATAAATTGCAGCCATAAATTGCAGCCATAAAAAGACTAAAACAACAATTGCGTGCACGACTGACTGCACGAATGTCTAATTTCTCCAGGCATATTCCAGTGTCTCTCCTGGATAATGGCCTTCATTCGGGTGTCGCAAAGTCTGGAGAAAGCAGGTTTCTCCGCGCGAATTTTCTATGGGGGAAGGCGTGAGAGCCAAAACAAGATTCCGACGCTTCAAAAAATCCGACTTTAAAAAAAAGATGACTATGAGTAATACTCATTGAGTATTGAGTATAAGGAGGTAGGTATTCCAGTTTTACTCAATAGAATTAGAAAAGGAGTCAGGGACCATATTGCCTAACAGCGTGAAGGGATATGTCAGTAAAAGAATGGACCTTGAGGAATCCAGGACCATCGGGCAAGACGAAACTTCCCTCCTTCTCAAAATCTATGCGCACAGCCTGCCCAATGGGCACACTGTGCCCATTGGGCACGCTGTGCGCATAGATTTTGAGAAGGAGGGAAGTTTCGTGAGCACTGAGCACAGACTGCCCTGTGCCCATGCCCAAAATCTTGCCAATATGGGCAAGTTTTTAACCCAGTCGCGCAGACTGACCAAACGCGTACGACGACCTAAACCCGTAATCCCACGTGGTGCCAGCCAACCGCCAGCCAAACGGAAAAACGGCTATAACTCGTCGACCATAACTCCAATTGATCTGAAATTTTGTATGCCCACTAATTTAGTGATCGTCTATCACCTGGTATCAAAATCTAAGCTCTAAGTGACCAGGAACTGGTATTTTTGGTGCTAATTGGCCGATGTCGTCATAAATAGATTTACAACTTTTATGGTGAGAAAATAACGTCATATGACTGGCCTACTTTGTCCTTTGTCGACGAACAAGCCACCCTGACACAGTTTATATTGTGACTCAATATCAGATAGCTAAACTACAATTAATTTCAGGTAAGGAAGGTGCTCACCAGGTGGATCTAGAAGATGAGGTTGTCAGGGGGAGTATCATCCTGAATCAGGTATGTAACCATGGTAACCGCATCTCTGTATGTAGCCATGGTAACCCCGTCTTTATTTGGAAGATGGAAAGGAGAACCCTGGACTCAATTTGGATAAGAATTTCCCCTCTAAACCCCCTTCTCCCCTCTAAACCCACTCCCCACTCTATAAATCAGGGTGAGATGATGTGGCCTCCCCCAGCGGTGGAGCCCTCTCCTGTTGCTCCTAAACCCACTGCAGGCGCTGCTATTGTGAAACCGAAAGAAGCGAATCCAGTGAGTCGTATGGAGGCTTTGATAAATACATGGTTATAGAAATAATGTTTCTTTCTGCATTTTGTCCCTAGTCAACAATTATTTATTCTATCCAGTTCCGAGATAACTAAATTTGTTCCTTATTATATCCCAGTTCCGAGGACCGAGATCTCTAAATTTGTTTCCTCCCCCAGTTCCGAGATACACTATCCTCTTCACTGATGTACACTGCTGGAATGGGGTCTCTGATGACCCTGGGCGCAACCGCTCCTAACCCTGCTTTTACCACTATGTGCACTACATTCGGTCTAGCTGGGATTTGTGGTATGTGATGCCCTTCACCCCTCTATGTGATGCTCTTCACCCCTTACTGTGTAACCATGGTAACCCCCTCTGTGTGTAACCATAGTAACCCCCTCTATGTAACCATGGTAATCCCCTACAGGTTACCACACGGTGTGGTGTGTAACCCCCGCTCTCAACTCGCCCCTAATATGTGTAACCATGGTAACCCCCTCTTTGTGTAACCATGGTAACCCCTTCTATGCGTAACCATGGTAACCCCTCTGTGTAACCATGGTAACCACCTCCATTTGCAGGTTACCACACGGTGTGGGGTGTAACCCCCGCTCTCCATTCACCCCTAATGTCTGTCACCAATGCAATCTCTGGTATCACTGCTGTTGGTGGTCTGCTTGTCATGGGTGGCGGTGTTCTACCTACGAACTCGTAAGTGTGCTATGTGTAACCATGGTAACCCCATGTATGCAATGTGTAACTATGGTAACCCCCTTCTTCTCAGGGTACAAGCGCTAGCTGCCGCAGCAGCATTCGTATCCTTCATCAATATCTTTGGTGGATTTGTTATCACACAGAGGATGCTGGATATGTTCAAACGACCAACGGACCCCAAGGAACATAACTATCTTTACGGTTAGTCATAGTGCTGGCAACAGGCAACAGCCCGGGGCCCGGGGCCCATTATACATGTAACGTACATGAACCGATCGAGTCAGGAAATACTGGTCCCTGATTAGTTGATAACCAGTCACGTGACCTAAATAACGAGTTCTGATTGGTTGTTTACTTGCGCCGGTCGGTTCCTATCTAAAACTAATATAATCACATCATCAGGTATCCCTGCGGCAACCTTCCTGGGTGGGTACGGTTATGCTGCCAGTCAGAACATGGCAGATATCCACCAGATGGCTTACTTTGCTGCATCTCTATGTTGTTTGGGCGCCCTAGGTGGACTTTCATCCCAGGTGAGTTTAGTTACTTTATTGATGACTTCAGGGGTTCGATTTTTTGGCCGGGAATACATTATCAAGAACATCTCCCCTATTCTCCCTTATTCTCCCTTATTCCATCTATAACTCGATTCTCATTTTTCGTCACGCAGAGTAAGAGTGAAAGAGATAAAATAACAGGCCGTGTGTACAGTTGTGCTTGTACGTGCTTTATTCAAGTGTTTAAATAGAACACTGCTGACATGTATGTGATTTTCTGGGGATAAAAAGCCGGCAGAGAAAAAGAGAGAGAGAGATAAAGAGATAAAGAGAGAAGTAAAGAGAAAGATAAAGAGAGAGTCGAAGGGAGAGTGCTGAGCGTGCAGTTAGAAGTTTTAGAATAATGAATTAGAGATGCAAACAGTACACATACCTGCTTGGTAAAAGAGAGAAAGGAGAGCGAGAGCGAGTTTGAGGTCTTAGAAATAGAGAGGTGCGTTGAGAGAGTTGAGAGGTGTGGAGCGATGTGAGAGAGATAGAGACAGGAATATATAGCAAACGAGAAAGGTAGCGGGAGAAAGAGAGGGAAAGAGAAATAGAGAGGAAGGGATAGAGAGATATAACTATCAGAGAGAGATGACTGGCCTACTTTGTCCTTTGTCGACGAACAAGCCACCCTGACACAGTTTATATTGTGACTCAATATCAGATAGCTAAACTACAATTAATTTCAGGTAAGGAAGGTGCTCACCAGGTGGATCTAGAAGATGAGGTTGTCAGGGGGAGTATCATCCTGAATCAGGTATGTAACCATGGTAACCGCATCTCTGTATGTAGCCATGGTAACCCCGTCTTTATTTGGAAGATGGAAAGGAGAACCCTGGACTCAATTTGGATAAGAATTTCCCCTCTAAACCCCCTTCTCCCCTCTAAACCCACTCCCCACTCTATAAATCAGGGTGAGATGATGTGGCCTCCCCCAGCGGTGGAGCCCTCTCCTGTTGCTCCTAAACCCACTGCAGGCGCTGCTATTGTGAAACCGAAAGAAGCGAATCCAGTGAGTCGTATGGAGGCTTTGATAAATACATGGTTATAGAAATAATGTTTCTTTCTGCATTTTGTCCCTAGTCAACAATTATTTATTCTATCCAGTTCCGAGATAACTAAATTTGTTCCTTATTATATCCCAGTTCCGAGGACCGAGATCTCTAAATTTGTTTCCTCCCCCAGTTCCGAGATACACTATCCTCTTCACTGATGTACACTGCTGGAATGGGATCTTTGATGACCCTGGGAGCAACCGCTCCTAACCCTGCCTTTACCACAATGTGCACTACATTCGGTCTAGCTGGGATTTGTGGTATGTGATGCCCTTCACCCCTCTATGTGATGCTCTTCACCCCTTACTGTGTAACCATGGTAACCCCCTCTGTGTGTAACCATAGTAACCCCCTCTATGTAACCATGGTAATCCCCTACAGGTTACCACACGGTGTGGTGTGTAACCCCCGCTCTCAACTCGCCCCTAATATGTGTAACCATGGTAACCCCCTCTTTGTGTAACCATGGTAACCCCTTCTATGCGTAACCATGGTAACCCCTCTGTGTAACCATGGTAACCACCTCCATTTGCAGGTTACCACACGGTGTGGGGTGTAACCCCCGCTCTCCATTCACCCCTAATGTCTGTCACCAATGCAATCTCTGGTATCACTGCTGTTGGTGGTCTGCTTGTCATGGGTGGCGGTGTTCTACCTACGAACTCGTAAGTGTGCTATGTGTAACCATGGTAACCCCATGTATGCAATGTGTAACTATGGTAACCCCCTTCTTCTCAGGGTACAAGCGCTAGCTGCCGCAGCAGCATTCGTATCCTTCATCAATATCTTTGGTGGATTTGTTATCACACAGAGGATGCTGGATATGTTCAAACGACCAACGGACCCCAAGGAACATAACTATCTTTACGGTTAGTCATAGTGCTGGCAACAGGCAACAGCCCGGGGCCCGGGGCCCATTATACATGTAACGTACATGAACCGATCGAGTCAGGAAATACTGGTCCCTGATTAGTTGAATTGGTCAGTGCACTGGATTTATTGCTCAAGACTAACCAACAAATCTCGCGCCGGTCGGTTCCTATCTAAAACTAATATAATCACATCATCAGGTATCCCTGCGGCAACCTTCCTGGGTGGGTACGGTTATGCTGCCAGTCAGAACATGGCAGATATCCACCAGATGGCTTACTTTGCTGCATCTCTATGTTGTTTGGGCGCCCTAGGTGGACTTTCATCCCAGGTGAGTTTAGTTACTTTATTGATGACTTCAGGGGTTCGATTTTTTGGCCGGGAATACATTATCAAGAACATCTCCCCATAAGAGGGAATAAGCATCTATAACTCGATTCTCATTTTTCGTCACGCAGAGTAAGAGTGAAAGAGATAAAATAACAGGCCGTGTGTACAGTTGTGCTTGTACGTGCTTTATTCAAGTGTTTAAATAGAACACTGCTGACATGTATGTGATTTTCTGGGGATAAAAAGCCGGCAGAGAAAAAGAGAGAGAGAGATAAAGAGATAAAGAGAGAAGTAAAGAGAAAGATAAAGAGAGAGTCGAAGGGAGAGTGCTGAGCGTGCAGTTAGAAGTTTTAGAATAATGAATTAGAGATGCAAACAGTACACATACCTGCTTGGTAAAAGAGAGAAAGGAGAGCGAGAGCGAGTTTGAGGTCTTAGAAATAGAGAGGTGCGTTGAGTCTCAACTCTCCACACCTCGCTACACTCTCTCTATCTCTGTCCTTATATAAGCAAACGAGAAAGGTAGCGGGAGAAAGAGAGGGATTCTCTTTATCTCTCCTTCCCTATCTCTCTATATTGATAGTCTCTCTCTACACATGCTGCATCTGTCTCGTTGTAGAAATGCTGGATGTTATCCAAATATTGAGAAGCAGCAAGTATCTAGCTCTTACATTTTCCATACTACCACACTACATACATTATCCTTTCATTCATCTTTCAATTCCACTCTTCCATCTCTCCCACCGGAGTACATATTTCCACTCTCTCCCCAGCCCCCAACCAGTAACCTCCCCCTTCCCATTCAGAGTACAGCTCGAGTTGGTCACACTCTTGGAATGATGGGTGTATCGGGTGGAGTTGGTAATACCCCCCTCTAACACCCATACCACCCCCTCTCTCTAACCAATAACACCTTTCTCCAGAGTACGGCCCGAGTTGGAAACATCCTCGGTATGATGGGTGTATCGGGTGGAGTGGCAGCAACAATTGGTATTCTGAATCCCTCCATTGAGGTCCTCACACAGATGGGTGCTACCGCCCTCCTTGGTAGGTGTACAATTGTAACCATGGTAACCACCATTCTGCGTAACCATGGTAACCATGATAACCCCCTCTATTCTCTAATTTGAGTCGCCTGACACTGTATCCGTTCTCTTAGGCTTGCTCGACCCTCTCTTACCGTGTAAAGAGGGTTAGAACATAACGACCTTCTCTATTACAGGCGGTGCCGTAGGAGCTACGATTGCCAAAAAGGTGGAAATCACCTCCCTCCCTCAGCTGGTCGCCCTGTTCCACAGGTACTTAGTGTTTGACAAAATCTTAATTTCTTAAATCTGAATTATTCTTTTTTTAAATCAAATCTGACTTAAGTAAACTGGAAATATGTGTTATGCAGCGTTTTCAGTAAATCAGTATGTGAATGGTTGTTCTAGAAGGCATAGTGTTTGTACACGAGTGTGTAAGAAAGAGATGGGGCCTGGGGGAGAAGAAGTGAAAGAGAAAGAGGGAGAGAGGGTTGGGAGAGAAAGAGTGGAGAGAGAGGAGGGAGAGAACAGCGTCAGAGTTAAATAAGTGTGTCTTCCGGCTGGTGGATAATAAAGTAAAACAGCTCCTAAGAAACCTAGAATTGGCCAATTATGTATGTTCCTAGCTATTTGGAAAAAGGTCAATTCATTTGTTAAAGGCTACCAATAATCGAGAGAGCTAGTTCGAGCGGCATATAAACTACTTTCTCTCTCCCCAGTTCTGTTTCCCTTAACTCCCTTCAGCTTCTCTCCCCGTCCCAAATACTTAAATGTGTTTACCATAATTCCCTTCCCCCTCTCCCAGTTTTGTCGGTGCAGCTGCCTGTTTGACCTGTGTAGCCACCTATATCCATGATTTCCCTCACCTTGCCACCCTTGACAACGCAGCAGTTCTTAAAGCTGCAATAATGATGGGAACTTATATTGGAGGTGTGACTGTTACTGGGTCTCTAGTCGCGTACGGTAAACTTGATGGTAAGTTGTGATGTCTGTCTCTCTCTCTCTCTCTCTCTCTCTCTCTCTCTCTCTCTCTCTCTCTCTCTCTCTCTCTCTCTCTCTCTCTCTCTCCCTCTCTCTCTCTCTCACTTTTTCTCTCTCCCTCAGGTAAGCTGGACTCTGCTCCCCTGATGCTCCCTGGCAGACATGCCTTGAACGCGGGGCTCCTAGCAGCTAATATCGGGGCTATGGGTGCTTTCTATACAACTGGATCTCTCGCAACTGGTATGTATAATGTATATTATGTATACACTGTATACATTGCATTTTACAATTTACAATGGTATTGCAATTATAGTTTTCTGATTGATAGACCGACAAAGTGACATCAGTGGCTTACAACAATAAAAAGAGTAGTTCTCGCTAATCACGACTTCATTTAATTCAGGTGTCGGTATGCTTGGTGCCATAACAGCTGGATCCGGAGTAATGGGGTATACCCTGACTGCAGCAATAGGAGGAGCAGATATGCCTGTGGTTATTACCGTTCTTAACTCTTACTCCGGGTATGTTATAAGTAGTAGTGGGAGGGGCTGGGGTGGTACGTGGTTATTTCCGTTACTCTGGGTAAGTTAAGGGTATACCTGGCGTTTTTTAATCATAGTTAAGTTTTTGTAATGGGGAGGACTAGGGGACAATAATTACTTTAGTCTTTACCTTGGTTAATTTTTTTCAGGTCCTTTATCTGACTCTTGGTGTTTTAAGTAGTTTTAGAGTTTATTTCTTGTTATATTTCCAATTGTAACACCATATTCCCCAGCTGGGCTCTGTGTGCTGAAGGATTCATGTTGAACAACAGCCTGATGACAATTGTTGGGTCTCTTATTGGATCTAGCGGAGCCATCCTTTCATACATTATGTGCAAGGTATGATGACCATATATGGTATGATATATCACCATATATGGGTATTGTTGTTGCAGGAACCGACCGAATCAGGAGATACTGGTCCCTGAACCAGTCAGGTGACTGATTGGTTGTTTAGTGTTTACTTGTTACGGTCGGTTCCTGACTGTTATATACCCTTTCAGGCAATGAACAGAAGTTTGCCCAGTGTTATTCTTGGTGGATTTGGTACTGCGTCTACAGGGGGCGGCAAACCAATGGCAATCGAGGGAACTCATACTGGTAAGAAGGTGCTTTTTTGAAGAGTTTGGAAGAGTTTGACATGCTAAAATCATTTTAGTAAAATGTCTCCCAAAGCCTTGTCAACCAAACTTTGGAGCAGTTCTAGACGGTCTAAAATTACTCTAAAGTTTGCTTGAGAGGCCAAATTAGACCACTACTTTGATTTTTTCCCGCCCGTGAATGCCGAAGGCATTCACCGGATGCCTTTTGTAAAAAGGCATAGGGGTTTAGAATTCGACAAGTTTACATACTAGTGATTAGTAACGGTCACAAAATTGGCTGTAACTTTTCCATGGCAACGCATCCAGTAGGGAGCACTGCCATTTACTGACTGAACACAGCCGGAAGTCGCGCGCGTTTGCGCGGCTTCTTTATGTTGCAGTCATCGTATTGTCTATAAATTTCGTCTCGCGCCCTACGTCATTGTTCAGTGAATCACCGAACATTGTTCGGCATTAATAAACAGGTTGTTATCGGAACATAGCTCTACCAATGGAGTCTAATCAGACAACCCATCAGCTATACTATACCGGATCACGTATCAGTGCCCAATTAGCAGGTGTGGCAACTGGCACATGCCACTGCCAGATCACATGGCGGGGAAATCAGGCGG
>AVPN01000546.1:15559-33445 GCA_000695325.1 Pleurobrachia bachei
CTCTCTCTCTCTCTCTCTCTCTCTCTCTCTCTCTCTTTCTCTCCCCTCTCTCTACTCTCCCTATCCGGGCCATTCACTATTCTTGCTTCATACATGCCCAGGCTCGCCCAAGACGAATCTCCCACCGCAACAACAGCACACTGTTGTTATAATGTTATGGGTGATTTGCCAGTCATACCTTGCTTTGTAACCTCTCCCTCTCTCTCTCTCCCTCTCTCTCTCTCTTTTTATCCCATACACATCTCCCCTCATCTATCTTCCACTGCACGAGTCAGTATTTTTTCATCACACGTGCGCCATTACGGCCTGCGTGCTGTTAGTAAGCAGGTTAGAAAGAGTACGAGTCCAGGAGTCTATCCTTCTCTCTATCCCCCCAACTATCTCTCCTTCAAACCTTTCTCTCACTCTATCTATGGTTAATATTCTTCTATCATTATTTTCCCTTTATATGTCAAATCGAAATCTTTATTTCTACCTCTTTATCTCTTTCGATGCTTACGTTTCTCCGTATCTCTATTCTCTGTCTTTACACATATATTTAAGCCTCTGGTTATTTATCTACCGCGTACTGCATTGTACACTATACACCGTTCTCTCTCTCTCTCTCTCTCTCTCTCTTTCTCTCTCTCTCCCTCTCTCTCCCCTTTTCTCTGTATGTTGTCCGCCTGTGCATGCACTGTGTAATGTGTGTCAGTGTGTGTGTGTACGTCTGTTATATTAGACAATGTTTGATTATTTATTTCCCTCTCTCTCTTCCGCTCTCACTCTATCTCTCGCCCTCTCTCTCCTTCTCTTTTGATATCTCTATCTCTCCCTCTCTTTCGATATCTCTATCTCTCCCTCTCTTTATCTCCCTCTCTACCTCTCTCCCTCTCCTCTGTATAGAACAGTTATAGCATGGAAGAATGGTGGAAGAGTGTTCGATATCTATCTCCCTCCACGACCTCTCTCCCTCCACGCCTCGCTGCCCAGAACCCAACAGCCCCTCTACCACCTCCCTCTACAGATATCTACAGAAGACTTCTGAACCAATACCCCGATTTGATCCACCGACCAGATGGAACTGTCCAAATAACCACACCCGCGATGGTACTGATGTTATGGTAATTGTTGATTGTGCAGATGGGTCTGTTACAGATACAAGCCCTTATCGAGAAGACATTACTTCTATCGGGGATCTCTTGCCATGTGAGAGGGTACCATGATGGGGTGAAGAGAGGAGAAGTGGAGGGGGTCTACCGAAGTAGTGGGCTGCCGAACGTGCGCCATCAAGTTAAAGTAAGCTGTTGTCAGCGTATCTGAGTCGCGCGCAATGAACTTCGGAGCCTCTTCTGCCTGAGAGAGGTCCCGAGAGAGGTCCTTCTTGCTTCTGGTTCCACAGAACTGTGAACGTACTCCTACCCTTCTCTTCAGTGAGAAAATTAGGACTATCTCCTAATCTTTTCTTAACTTATATCTTTTCAACACTTCATAGTCATACAAGTGCTTTTTTGACGAGACTAAGGATACTAAGAATTAGAGGGAAACTAACGGGAATCAGTAGTCTAATTTATTTCAAGTAGGTTTTCTTCATTTTTTACACAGTTTTATATTCTGTACCAAGTACCGTTCGCTATTTGACAACCCGCATACAGTGTACTTTATTGCTTTTCAAAGACGCCGCCCCCTCCATTCTCTCTCCTCTCTATCTCTCTCTCTCTGTCCCTCTCTCTCTCTCTCTCTCTCTCTCTCTCTCTCTCTCGTTCACTTCTCCGCCTTCATCTCTTTGACATATTTCCTACGTGACATGTGGATTTATTTTGCATTATGTGCCCTCTTTTACCCAAAATTCCCCACTCTTGCTCCCAGAATTCCCCCTATGACGTACACTACCTCCATAGAATTGCTTCTACTACGCGTTAATGCTTTGCTTCTTGCCCTGACTACCCTCCCGTTTTACCATCCACCCCCTGTGTTACTAACCCCCTTGCATTGTTTGACTGTGTTTCTAACCTCTGTATCCCACCGTGTAGGACAATGTATTGGAAGTGGGTTATGGAAATCCCGTCCAGGACACAATGAAATGATCTCGACAAAATGTACCTTATCTGGCTCATGCCGTTACTCCTTCTAAACAGTTTAACCAGCGGATCGTCAGCAGCACGGACCCCATCGTGCCCCCATCCCTCGCAGCTGCCCTGTGTCACTGCCAGTACGTGTGACCCGGCCTCGTCCGGGCGGTGCTGTCAGACCTCATGTGGCGGCCACCTGCTCATGGTGGCGGGGAGGGGTCGCAGATGGGCCGCCACAAGTGGGGGTTACTGTGACAAACCACGGGCCCTCACCTCTCTGGGCTGCTCTGTGTGCACGTGCAAACACAATCGTCTGGAGTGCCTGGACCGTGGGTGTAAGGGGTGTTTAGTGGATACTGGAGGGGGTAATACCACCTCAATTCGACATGGGGAGGTCTACTCAAAGGGGTGTCTCAGCTGTCCGTGTATTGATGGGCGCATGGAGTGTAGTCACGACACATGTACTGGATGTAGTATGGAGGGGAACGTTACAGCGTAAGTGTGTTAACAACTTCCACTGTTACCATTTTTACCCTTGTTCCCTAAGCTCTCTCTTCCTAACCCCACTCCGTGAATGCCTAATCCCCACTTGGCACTCCCCATGTGTGGCTAACCCCCTCCTTTCTCAGGTCTGGACAGTCCCGTCAATTATCGTGTGGAGATTGTACGTGTTTCAACGGACACTGGACGTGCTCAGAGGAGTGTCTTCACTCCTCCTCACCCTCCTCGCCCCGATCCCTGGGGGTCCTATTAGTTGTAGTAATTATCTCCCAATTAATCTTGTTACGCCCCTAGTAGAGTAGGTAATGGCAGTTCATTTGTTAATTTCGTTACACACAATGTTGTTGCTATAGAGATTTAGGTGACTGTAGTAGCGGTCCCTAATGCTCAGGCGCTCTTCCAATTAATGGCCAGTTTTTAATTGACAGTGAATTGTCTGCGGGTTGTTGTCTAGGCTTTACCATGAAGGCCGTGTGAGATATGACCCTGCACGATAATGCATTGCTGCAAATGAACTGCCATTAGCCACACTGCAACCCAGTGTAAAGGGACACCGACACGATTTATAGGATTAGGCTTCTTCTGATTTACCCAAATTTTCTATTTCCCCCTTCTTTGATCCGTCTCCGATTGCAGCTTTTTTGCTTTTCGGAGAGGGAATTAGAGGGAGAGAAATAGGAAATGGAGGGACCTTCGTGTGATAGTCGTTAGATACCAAAGCGAGAGTGATACAGTGAGAATGAGAATTTTTGGGTGCAACATTTTACAACAACACAAGTTTTTTTGTGAAATCCAAATGAGAGAAAGAGAAGTGAAAGCGACAGATTTTGCTGTATATTTGGCACTTCCGGAAGGATTGGCGAGGGAGTGAGCGGTTTAGGGTCAGTCAGGTGGTGGGATAATCTGATTAGAACTAACTTCTGTCATTTTTCTCCCGCTGTGTGTTTAGTTCTAACTAGACATCACCCGATGTCGACTCGTATAACAGTTATACCTGAACCCCTGACCAATATTACCCCTTCCCTCGCCAGCCTTCGCAGATTATAGCATTATATACACAGTCATTTACACACGCCGATCACTCAAGATTTGTAGAACATCTCTCAGAAAGAGAGAGATAGAGAAAGATATTGAGTGTCGCTATGTTTATTTTTCAAATACCTAGGTAATATTTTTCACCAACATATATATTGTATATCGGTCCCCCATGACGTGTCCCGGAGATGGAACTTGCCTTGTGCCCCATGACCAGAGAATGGTACATTCCCATAATATAACTGGGTTTAATCTAAATCTCATGTCATGTGCCATCCTCTCACTTTATTTATTCCGCCCTAAAGTCACCCCTTCAATAAGATGAACTTCCAATTCGTCAGACAGAAAGGGGTTGTCATTGAGAGAGATGGACCAGGGCAAGACAAGTAGTCCTCCTCCGGGTATTTTGTGGGGTAGAACATAATGTTTTTTCGTGTTATGATAAGTTAAAATAAGACCACAAATCTATAGTTATAATACCCCGCACACACAAACACACACACGCACAAACTATCTATGATTATATTAAATATTATTGTTAGCAGTTTTTGTACATGAAATCCATACCAATCCATCAACCAAACATACTCAAATTGTCTTATGGTATGAAAGAGTGAGAGTGAGAGAGATATAGAGAGAGTGAGAGAGAGATAGAGAGAGTGAGAGAGATAGAGTCAAGTCCAGTTTTTAGTACTTGTTATGTCAATGTCACCTGTTATATGACCAACAAGCTAATTTTAATGTTGTACATTTGCACGGGTGCTAAGAACAAATAAAAACAAGTACTAAAATCCGGGCTTTAGAGTTATGGTTTTTATAAAAATCATATTATATTAGGGTGAAATGTATGATTAGTTAGGGGCATTAATCACTCTACTACTGCCCCTAACTAGATTTCTTTATAGTGCACAAATATGATAGAGCCGTCGTTTACCCTGCCAAATTGGATATATATTTACAGCTTTTTGTTAATACAGTTTTGAAAACGGTTAGTGCTTGGGAGATGGGCCACTACTTTTATCACTTCTTTTAAGTTATTACAACTATTCCCCCCACCAAGACTTATCATTATTATTAAGACAATTTCTCATCATGTTTAGCCCCTAGTAGAGTAGGTAATGGCAGTTCATTTGTTAATTTCGTTACACAATTGCTAGAGATTTAGGTGACTGTAGTAGCGGTCCCTAATGCTCTAAAACAGGCTCTCTTCAAATTAATGGCCAGTTTTTAATTGACAGTGAATTGTCTGCGGGTTGTCGACCAGGCTTTACAAGCCATGTGAGATATGACCCTGTACGATAATGCATTGCTGCAAATGAACTGCCATTAGCCACACTGCACCCCAGTGTAAAGACAAAGGGACACCGACACGATTTATAGGATTAGGCTTCTTCTGATTTACCCAAATTTTCTATTTCCCCTTCTTTTATCTGTCTCCAATTGCAGCTTTTTGCTTTTCGGAGATGGAGGGAGGGATAGAAATAGGAAATGGAGGGACCTTCGTGTGATAGTCGATAGATACCAAAGAGAGAGTGATACAGTGAGAATTTTTGGGTGCAATCTTTTACAACAGCACAAGTTTTTTTGTGAAATCCAAATGAGAGAAAGAGAAGTGATATCGACAGATTTTGCTGTATATTTGGCACTTCCGGAAGGATTGGCGACCGAGTGAGCGGTTTAGGGTCAGTCAGATGGCGGGATAATCTGATTAGAACTGACTTCTGTCATTTCTACCGCTGTGTGTTCAGTTCTAACTAGAAAGACATATCACCTGATGTCGACTCGAACAGCTAGTTAGATCTGAACCCCTGACATGTCTCCAATATTACCCCTTCCCTCGCCAGCCTTCGCAGATTATAGCATTATATACACAGTCATTTACACACGCCGATCACTCAAGACTAGTAGATCATCTCTCAGAAAGAGAGAGAGATAGAGAGAGATATTGAGTGTCGCTATGTTTATTTTTCAAATACCTAGGTAATATTTTTCACCAACATATATATTGTATATCGGTCCCCCATAATGTTTCGGAGGTGGAACTTGCCTTGTGCCCCATGACCAGAGAATAGTTCATTCCCATTATATAATTGGGTTTAATTGTATCTAAATCTCATGTCATGTTGTACCATCCTCTCACTTTATTTATTCCGCCCTAAAGTCACCCCTTCCACAAGATGAACTCTCAATTCGTCAGACAGAAAGGGGTTGTCATTGAGAGAGATGGACCAGGGCCAGACAAGAAATCCTCCGGGTATTTTGTGGGGTAGAACATAATGTTTTTTCGTGTTATGATAAGTTAAAATAAGACCACAAATCTATAGTTATAATACCCCCGCACACACAATACAAACACACACACGCACAAACTATCTATGATTATATTAAATATTATTGTTAGCAGTTTTTGTACATGAAATCCATACCAATCCATCAACCAAACATACTCAAATTGTCTTATGGTATGAAAGAGTGAGAGATAGAGAGAGTGAGAGTGAGAGAGAGAGAGTCAAGTCCAGTTTTTAGTACTTGTCGTGTCAATGTCACCTGTTATATGACCAACAAGCTAATTTTAATGTTGTACATTTGCATTGGTGCTAAGAACAAACAAAAGCAAGTACTAAAATCTGGGCTTTAGAGTTATGGTTTTTATAAAAATCATATTATATTAGGGTGAAATGTATGATTAGTTAGGGGCATGACCAGACTCGACTACTGCCCCTAACTAGATTTCTTTATAGTGCACAATGATAGATCCGTCGTTTAACCTGCCAATACAAATTGGATATTTACAGCTTTTTTGTTAATACAGTTTTGAAAACGGTTAGTGCTTGGGAGATGGGCCACTACTTTTATCACTTCTTTTAAGTTATTACAACTATTCCCCCCACCAAGACTTATCATTATTATTAAGACAATTTCTCATCATGTTTAATACGAGTTTATGGATAGCCGGAGTGAGAGAGAGAGCGAGAGAAAGAGAGCTAAATTAGAGCTAGAGAAATCTTTAGAAAGTCCTAGTTTAGGTAACATTGCTGAGTGTTAATTTATTCCTGGAGGCGAAATGAATAATTCCCGCACATTTTACCTACAGATGTGCGAGCAGGCATGTTCAGTTGACCTCAACCTGAAAACAGGACCCTCTTGTGTCAACGTGTCCAAAGTTGCACACATCAATGAATCTGTGGCGATATTATTTAGAAGAATGTGAGAGAGATGAGAGAATCACTTTCACTCACACACACATTCACATTTCCAAAGCACGCTGCAAAACTTATTACTTTTGTTTATTAAACGCAGTGTTCAGTGGTTAATATATGAGAGAGGGAGGGAGAGAGACAGATATAATTGTTACTCCTACGGAGAAGAAGTATGGGGAATAGGCAGCTGTCCTACTATGAGGAGAGGGAGAGTTTAAAATGTTAATACCCGCCCCTCCTTCGAGAGGAAAATGTGTTTTAATATGATATAGGGCTCGGCTGTGTGGAGAGAGATGGTGCGTTTTTTGGGTACGATGAAAATGATGGGATGAACTTGTCATGTAGATTTGTATTTCTCGATGAAAATCCGCTAGTTTGAATTTTATTTGATAGGATAACAGCAGGAAAGTTTCTTACTACCTAACCCTTGTTAAAACCTACTGGTATCCGTCGTGTAACGATGATTCCGTCCGGTTCGGTTTATCTCGGAAACTGGAGAAGTGGTATTTACGGGTGGCTCGTATGGCTGGAGAAGTGGTCTCATGGGTCGGATGACATGCGCGCGCAGCATGGTTGATATGCCGCGCGAAATGGATTACTAAAACGTCACTGCGCCTGACGCACTCTCAGCCATGCTTACAATTCATACGGGGCTTGTACAAAATGTATTATAGTAGGATCGTGTACAATGTACACGCAAAACCAAGGATAATCTGGGTGTTGGAGATACGAGATACAAGCATGAATTAGCTAAATAAGACATTTTCGTGATCATCTCATCCCGATTGAAGAGCAAATTCAATATACATTTCATGTATCCGCAAAAATAGGAATATCGTTTTGTTAAATCCAACTCAATTCAGATCTAAATAACCGCTATAAAAATGCAAATGATATTGTAAAAAGTCCCTGAAGTATAGTTCACTCTTTCAAAACAACTACAATCTCAAGAGCCAAACCGAGAAGACCTCCAAAGATATTTCCCCAAACCACAACCCACCCCAGTTCAGTCTCAACCATGTCGCTGACAACCTGAAAAATGGAATTATTGAGATGATGATTGCAATGGAAAGTGCACTGGTACGTATTGCGATGAAGGTGATGTGTTTTGCGTGTGGGTGTGAATGTGCAAGCCTGTAAAGTAAGGGAATTTGACAGTATATTAATATATAATTGGCAGCTGATATATTGGCATCCCGGAAATAGGCTGAACAATAAAAATGTAAGGAATTTCAAATCTGTCACTATAATTACCTACCGCAATAATGTTTTTGGGTTGCATTTCCATAAGTTTAGCAGTGATCAGCTTGTCTATCTGATCTCTCAGTCTATCCTCATCGAGAAACTGGGAATAAATGTGGTACATTTCATGTCTGAAACAACCAATTAATTTCATACAAAACAATGGATACCTCACTATTCTTCACCAACTCTCCGATTACTGGAACCATTTCAGATCCAGCATTTTCTACTGAAATCAAAACGCCTTCCTTGACCTTGTCTTTGTTCAGAACCACCCCAAATATGAGCCCCTGAAATATAATTAATTGAACAAACAATATATCTTGAAAGGTCAGAATTCAGAACTCTGTGATCGACCTTAGTACTTCCTTACCATGTGCCTCTGGTACTAATTCACAACATTATTAATTAACAATACTAACAGCATATGTGAGCGACAGTATAATTAACACATACCTGGGGAGTTGTAAACATTTCGTCAACTTTGTCTGAGATCATTGCTTGAACCTCAGGGCATGTCATAATATCCCTTACAGTATCCTCTGAAAATGTAGCGAATTTTATTTGGAAATTAGAATTCGGTATAATAACAAGGGTAATTTGTGAATGGAGTTGGTATGGGACTTGAGAAGATAGGGGGCTAATAAAAAGAAAGCAAATTGTGTAAGAAGATGCCGTTATATCAGTTACACTCGAGGTACAGTATGACACTACAATTTCAACAAAGCGGAACCACAATGGGTGATATGGTTTCACATTTACCGAATTGGATCGAGTTGAGAATTATCTCAGTTTTCTGGGTAACATAATTACTGAGTGGTCCTGGATCGAAGTAGGTCTCCATGGTTGTACGTTTAACGTTATCTCGGATCTCTGCAAAATTTGACAGCAGAACACCGCTGAAATAGTGAAACTTGAGAATTGTGTTTCACAAATAGTTTTCTGTTATTTCGGAATTATTAGAGCATAAACTGTTAATAATTTTATAATGCTGTACCTGCCAATTAAAAATGGTATTTTTTCGAAAAGCATCCTAATTGCCAGCCAGTTTGTCACACCGCCAGCAAAGCCGAAAAGTCCAAAAGCTCGAACCAACTTGAGGGCTTTTAGAACCGTTTCATTGCCTGAATTGAAGAATTATAATAGGCCATAGCATACTATTGACTATTATTGTCCACGGAAAATGAATAAGGTCTAGCAAGCAGGAAAAGTACGTACACTTGATTTTATGCTGCCATTACGGCAGGGCTGGTTTTTGGATCATGAACCATAGGGCGGTATGAATGTGTAAGGACATCACCGCCCGAGTTAATGTAACCAATCTAGTAAATGTAAGATATTGAATAAGTAAGTAACCTGTGTTGTAAAAAGTGATGAGACATGTCCCAATAAAGGGTTACCTGTATTGTAAAAAGTGATGAGACATGTCCCAATAAAGTGTTACCTGTATTGTAAAAAGTGATGAGACATGTCCCAATAAAGGGTTACCTGTGTTGTAAAAAGTGATGAGACATGTGCCGATAAAGGGTAATACCTGTATTGTAAAAAGTGATGAGACATGTCCCAATAAAGTGCTAGGTACCTGTATTGTAAAAAGTGATGAGACATGTCCCAATAAAGGGTAATACCTGTATTGTAAAAAGTGATGAGACATGTCCCAATAAAGGGTAATACCTGTATTGTAAAAAGTGATGAGACATGTCCCAATAAAGTGCTAGGTACCTGTATTGTAAAAAGTGATGAGACATCTCCCAATAAAGCGTTACCTGTATTGTAAAAAGTGATGAGACATCTCCCAATAAAGCGTTACCTGTATTGTAAAAAGTGATGAGACATGTCCCAATAAGTAAGTTACCTGTATTGTAAAAAGTGATGAGACATGTCCCAATAAAGTGCTAGGTACCTGTATTGTAAAAAGTGATGAGACATGTCCCAATCACCATAATGGTGAAAGTGAGGAAGTTACTGAAGTTGGCCTTGTTCCAGATAATCTTCTTCACCGCCGTCCAACCCGCCCGAATTCTGGTTGGATTAATTTAATTTGAGAACCAGTGGGGCAGTTAACATTAAAATGGAAAAGAACAGAGAAATTTTCTAAGCTCGTACGAAACAGGATATTTTTCCATTCGTTTGACTTACTGTGGCCTGGAGGACATTAGCATGTACAGTTTGTGAAGCGGGATCATAGCTGTCAGTTGCAACAGTTCCCTTGTTAGAGATCACCGAAGGTGCAGGTCCAGCCTCGGTATCTGCCATTTACACATTACATCGCAATCATGTCATCTACCGAGCTGTTGTGGGCATCCATTTGTAATTCGTATTATAAACAAATCAACTATGTCTATAATTGCCAGTCCTTGTTAAGTTCTAAGAGTTGTGTTTCGACGTGCGGGACGTGGGGCACGGTGAGACAGGGTCAAACAAGACAAATCAATTCTTCCTTTAGAGGCTATAAAAATGTAAAGGCATGGAAGACGCTGTGTAAATACTGAAAGTTTTAGTGATTCCCTGAGAGGCCAGGTTGACAAATGATAAGGAATAAGGCAGTGTTTTTCAAGAGACGGGAGACCAGGTATAAGGTTGGCATACGCTGCAGGCCCTTCAAGATGCGGGGTCGCGCGCATGAGGGGATTGCAGCGCATTCCAAGGTATAAGGTTTTTAATTTTTTGAATCTCAAAACATTGAAAAATATCACTCAAAAATCCCAAAATTATTGAACGCACTCGATATATGAGTTCTTGGCGTTTAATAATTTTAATTCGCGCGTTACATTCATCTCGCCCGTACCAGGCCAGACTGCGAAATTCGAGATTTTAAGTTTCGAGATTTTTGAAGCTGAATAAGTTCTTTTCGAAAAATTTTTTAACAAATTTTAAAATTTAAGTCGAGACTTTCTAAAATCAGTCTGGAGACTGGATCGAGTCGACTCAGCCGACAGGTGATTGTTTGAATATCTCACCTTTAAAGTGAAGGATCAAAATCTTGACTAAATTGTGCTGAAACAGTGTAATCACTGGGATGACTGAGGGGGCTCGGAAAAGAGGCAGCCCCGACGAAAGGCCCCGTGTTCTTGGGGAGGATATATGGGCACTTGATAGCGCTTCATTGCCTTGGAGGTGCAGAGGTTATGGACATCGGCCAACAGACAATAGAACGGTAACGTTTAGGACTAAAATATTTTTAAAATTACTCCTTTTGTATCTCCCTTTCTGATCCTGATCACCCACTTTAGGAGTGTTGGGAACGCGTGACAACTCCGGTTACACTTCAACGGATCAGTAATACTGCCACATGTGTGTGGGCTGTTGATAGTCAATACGGAATTCACCTCTTTCTAAAGGAGAGTAATTTACCATTACGAATACAGGAGTTTCAGTTCAAGTATGAGAGAAACTGGATCACCAGTTGGCAGCCCGTTGTACCACCCCAAAAAGAGAGCGGGAAAAAGTTCTCCGTTCATTGGAAATCAGAGAGCGTTTGGTAGGTGTCCTGTAGGCTGCAAGTTGTTCTAGTATAACTTGCCAGTTTCAATCACACTCCATCTTCTTCCACATCACCCCCTATAATTATACTCGTAATAAAATCATGTACTGATTGAAACACATGCCCCCACCCCTGCAGGAGGATTGATTATAATGTAGGGGGCACACCCACTGATCGATATGGGTGGCAGTATGCAAACAGTGTTACCTCAACCGAGTGGAAACAGGAGAAAACCAGCACGACCTTCATACGTCGGCAACGTGAAGCACACTACCACGAATACACGAAAATGGGACAGTTCGCTAAAATTGAGAGTTCAATTAACTTCTTTGATGTGTCGGCTGGGGGAAATGAATTACATAGTAAGAACCTCAACCTTTTTAGAGGAGTAATTGTTGATCTTTATCAATTGATTGATATTTATTCAGTACTGCCATCCCAAGACACGATATAATTTTACTTTCAGCTTCAGAGAATTGGCCTGTGTGTGTCTGGGCCGTATCAAAGTCTTGTAAGGTTTACTTTAGAACCAACGTTCACCAGAAGAACCCGGAAGGAGATCAGTAAGTAGTGGTGTTATTAAACTGTGTGACTATCAGATCCAGATAGATGCTGATTGCCTTGTTCGACTCCGTCTCATTTACAAATGTAATGTTAGAACAATACAAATGAAAATGGATGTTACCGCTATTATCATTCTTGTGTTTCAGGTGGGAGGAGGTGTGTACGCCAGACTTCGATGTTTCCACTCTGTCAGTCGGGCCCCGGGGCAATGTGTGGGGTATTACCGTGGACAACCAGATCTTCACCCGCCTCAATGTATCAGATGATTTTTTGACAGGTAATGTCAAGTAGTTTGGAACAGGAGAGAGAAAAAGAGATAATAAAGAGGAAGTGAGAGAGAAACCACTGAACCCCCTTCATCACCATGTGTGTACTTGCAGGTACGGCGTGGTGTCATATCGCTCTACAGCACGACCTGGTATACCCCGGAGAACTGACTGTCTCCTCACAGAGTGTCTGGATGATCGACTCTGTTGGACATGTAAGACATAATTGACTTATCTACTATTTTTGATTTTGAGAACACACTGATCAGTGCTACTTTTGCTTTTGTAACCCTATCTCTGTGGTTAAGTGTCCATATATTCTGACGTCATCAACAAACAAGCATTCCTCTTATCTCAACTCTAACTTTTACTGACTCTTCAAGCCCGTGAAGGGTTATGATACTGCAACCTAAAACTAACAACTGTTATTGCAGGTGTATTTCCACAAGGGTGCGGAGGTGTATTTGACACGTCGTGATGTGATTATAATTGATCCAAATGACGAAAGTGCAGTCTCCAGGTGGACCAAAATGCCCCTCGACCCAGATCGGCCCGTCTACTTTAAATCGGCTTCCTGTGGACCTCGTAATCAGGTAATGAGAAATCAGGTAATATTATCAGGTAGTACTCAGTACCCAATATTGACTATCAATTAACAGAGTTACTCTCCTTCCAGTCAACTTGTGTTATTAGCTGTTTGATCTGTGTGTAATAATAATCACACTAGATATTTCACAATGCATCCAATATGTGTTATTGTGGGTCAATGTCTATATTGTGGAACCACATGTGAGAAACAGCTGCTGGGAGTGAGAAGGAGATGGATAGAGAGATAGGGAGATAGAAAGACTGCAGAGACAGGGAGAGGTGGAAGAGAGTGTATTTCTTTATGCTCATAATCATGTGTATAGTATTAGCACCAGCCACCAGCAGGCAGTATATTCTGCCCAGCATCTATACCGGTATTATACAGACCCGTTTTTTAGAAAGGGATATCAGAATTCAAAAGACCCGAGAGCATACATTCTTTTCTCATCCTCACACTGTTTTGGTGACCATTGTCCCAGATCTAACGCCCATGATGCGGGAGCTCTGGGAGAAAGAGACATGTGTGTAACAGCCCCTCCTTTCACTTCCTCCCTTCCCCTGCTTCCCACGACTTGCCCGACATGACTTACTGTGACGCGCTCCAAGTTCAGATCTGAGAAAAGCACACAACCTACCTTGAAGGAGTGGCGCGCATGTGTCAGAGTTGATGAAACTCGGAATAAATTATACATTAATTAGCGTTAATTGACTGTAATTAGATCTAACATACTCTTTCTTTTCAGCTGTGGATGGTCGATCGAGAAAATAGGGTTTACAACAGGTCACACATACAGGACTCCGACATTATGGGGCGAGCGTGGGCAGTTATTGAAGGTAAATTGAAATTACTAATTTTGATATATTTCTCTCCTTGGCCTTCCCACATCCCATTCCCTCGTCCAATACGATTCCTGGAACTATTAAACCGTCACGTTTCAGACCCAGAGTTAAGAGATGTTGCCATCCTGCCTGAAGAAGAAGAGGAAGAAGAAGGGATTCTATCCCCGATTGAGACCCCTGCCCAGTCAGATCTGTCAGAATATGGACCCATGTCAACACTACACAAGGGTGTGGAGGCACCAGTATTTTCTCCAACCCCCTCCATCTCCTATTTCCCGAACCCCTGCAACCCAAGCTTAGCTGAGTGAGTGTCCTGGTATGGAATTTAACTTGGGGGTCTCGCTAAGTATTATATCTTAGGAAACCGGGGCCCGGTTGGTGGCTGGATTCAAATCTATTTCAATATCAATATCCTGCAGGACATCTGGAGACGAGTCTGTAACAGAGGGTGCAGAAGATATCACGAGTATCCAAAACATAAACTACTCCATGTCCGACTCAGTAAACCTTGATTCAGGTCAGTTTGAGGGAGAAACACCATATATGGACATACATTAGGACCTTATATGGGCATTTCTCTACGCTTCCCTATTTTCAGTTGTGGCTCAAGGAGGTCACTTTTGGAAGTCTATCTCGGCGGGTGGGTGCAGGGGATCTGGCCTTAATAAGGATGTCCTATCTAATGAAGCCCACCAGCTTACACCCAGGCAAATTCACACCATCCACCAGGTAATTAAATTTAGACATTGTGTTTTTAATCTTGTGATGGCCATTATCATTATACCAATCGGCCTAGGTCAGGTGTAGAAATATCTATATTTTATATTTCGGCTGGATAGACTACTTTTTTAGGTGAGGCGGGTTATTCTAGACCAACTACGGGATATTGCGGTGCCAATCAGGGACCGCAGATTTGATGACTACCATGCCTTTGTTGAGGGGTCCTTCCGACTAAAATCTGCTGTAACCATGGTGATAAAGGGTGTCCAGATGCGGTGCACGGCCCTCCTCTCGAAAAACTTGCCCCATGGTCACCTTAACATCCAATATTACGAGCTAGGAGGGGGTAACTCTCCCCATATCACATCCGAAGAAAACCCGGAAATGGAGAGGGGCGAGGCGAGACGGTACGAACAAACCTATGATGGAGGGCCGGATTCCATTAGAGAGAAAGACGGATCCGGATACCTGTTAGCTTCATCACGGGAGTTAAGAAAGTCTCACCGAATGAGAAACAGTTGACACTTCGTCTCTACACAAAGGATGATACCTACAGAATTACCTTTGAGAGGGATACTGACTACAAGAACTGGTTTGATAGTCTGAATGATTACATACGGTTTTGTCATCACGTCCCGCAAGTACCACCTAGTCAGTCGGTGTGGGCTCTAACATCAGATGGGGATGTCTACTTCTCTCCCCCAGCACCATCCTGTGTGACAGACCACTCAAAACGGCCCTGGCTACCCATTGAGGGTAATATAATCCAGGTCACAGCCGGACCTCGGCAGGTTGTGTGGGGGTTAACTCCAGACTTTGAGCTGTACTATTTCACAAAGGGTTACGGGGGAGGTGACATGCCACTGGGTGAGCGCCTTGAGAACTGTAGCATCACACGGCGTTTTGAGATCCGAGAGAATCAGCGTTACAAGATCCTCAATCAACAGTTCCTGGCGTGTGGTAACAATGATAAGAGGGATCATTGGGTGGATAGGTCGGGTAACAAGGTGGAGAGTGATAACCAGTATAGGTTACCTGGACCCTCCTGGAGGTGGGTTAGTCTGTGGCAGGTACACGTGACGGATAACACTGATACAGAGGGGTGGATGTATGCACGGAACTTCCACAGCACATTCAGGTAATATAATAACAGTTCTGTGTGTAGTCACATTTTCATGCTTTGTTTCTATTTAGTTAGTTTTTAATTGATCTAAAATAACCCCTATTCTGTATATTTTATAGCCCTAAGTCGGGAATGGGAGCTAGGAAACGTTACAAATACCGTATAGGACGGCTGGAGGTGCGGGCCCCGTGGAAGAAGATTCCCACACAGAATGTAACTGTGAAGAGAGTTGCCCTGGAACAATATCGGTTCGCAGAGAAGGAGGAACCCCTGGCAGCTTGGGCGCTCTGTTCTAACGGTCTACTGTACAGGGAGGGAGTGACATCTACCCGACCCGAGGGTACCAATTGGGTAATATATTGACTTATCTTTTTGTTTGAAAGTGAAGACGTTCGTTTTTGTCATGTACCTGGCCGAATTCTTCAATTCTCTAAGTGTGAGGTAGCATGGGGTACAAACTATAATAGCATGGGTACAAAATATAGGTACAAAATAATAGGCATTCCTCTTGTTTTGTTCAAACCTTAGGCAGAACCTGGCAACATTCCTCAGTCCTCACACCTCGAAACTAAAACTAAAGCTCTCTCATACTGTAGGTATCAGTTGAGACGGATCACCCTCTGGTAGATATCTCTGTGGATGCCTTCAACAACCCGTGGGCCGTGTGTGAGGACGGTAGCGCATACTTTAGGTGTGATTAAAGCCACTAGAAACCTATAATAGCCATGATTGGTTACCACTTGTTTGTCATTATCACATCACCACAAGAATCTAACGGCTACCTCCGCGCCGAATCATGAGTCCACCCTCTCCCAATCTCCCATTACTTGTTGGGTAACCCCTCTCCCTCCTCCCTCCACACAGGATGGGTATCTCAAAGGAAGCACCCCGGGGCACAAAATGGCGGAACATAGTAAAACCAGACCGGTCTGAGAACCTCATTCAAATCAGTGCGGGACAGTACGGGGTTTGGGCTGTAGCGGCATCTGGAAGGTGCTACATCCGACTACAGGTACAGCTATACATATGGGTGGGACTCATCTCTCTTTCTCCCCCAATCTCTCTGTCTGTCTCTCTCAGCTGGCGGTTAGCCTGACGTTCTACCTGATCATATTATATACCAAGGTTTTATCTAATTCCCCAGGTTGGGAGTGCTAAAGAATGGGGATCGTCCTGGGAACTGGTTGATAGTGAACCAATGGTTAGTATTTCTGTTAACGGCTCGGACCAGGTCTTTGGTATTCGGAAATCAGATCGAGCTGTTGTGACACGACGGAACATAACAGGTACAGGATGTTACAAATGTTTCTCATTTCGAGATGTTTTTCAAATGTGGGTACTCATTCTGTCTCCCGATTGGCTGATTTTGGCGGATACACAATACCAAATACAACACATTCCAATAAAAGTCCCCCTCCCAATGGCAGGAGAGAATCTGGCGGGTGAGGGATGGTCGGTAGTGTTGGAGGACCGGTGGGGTGGGATCAGTATAACGGCCACCTCCCAACACCATCATTGGGATGAGACAGACGAAGAGCTCCTTCAACTGGATAACCGACACAGATACAGATCTAAAGTCGTGGAGTTGTTACAGGTTTGATCTATAACGTTTTGGCCTTGTATCTCGGTTGTTTTTTCCCTGGAGTATATGAACAACCGCTTGCTCCACGCGGTATGTATGAGCATTCAGTGTTTATCAAAATATTATTTCAGGAAAGGATGGATATCCAGAATGTTGAGTGGATGGAGTATCACAGACACTGCCCACCACTGTTCCCCGGGGAGAGAGTATTGCTGCGGAATCTGGATAATCAATGGTGTCCGAACATCATCGATCATATAGGTTAGTGCAGCTTCACAGATGGTTTGTAACTTTTAGTGATCAGTTTACCCTCCGCACCTCAAACAAGGACGCCCATACCACATTTAATTTCTCCAGGACACGACGAAAAACCCCGGATTTGCCGCAAGACCATGTTCTCCAGTACGGTTGAGAAAGTATCGTTGAGTGATGTGATAAGAGACGAGCCTCCCCACCATACTCACATAGCACCGGGGACTAAGGTGTTGTGTCAACTGGGTGCCTGGAGCTCTAAATACTCCCCATGCACAGTCAAACAACTCATCCTGGGACGAGGTATATTGATCTATCAGAGCATTGGCCTGACAGTTATTGTGGTGATTTTCTATCGGTTACTTTACTACTTATATTAGCGTTATAATGTTCGCTTTCCCCAACTAAAACAATCCCAAACTATAAGCCCACCCCCCC
>AVPN01000546.1:42356-53949 GCA_000695325.1 Pleurobrachia bachei
CTTTACAATGTGACCAAGATCAGCTAAATTGGACAACCGCAAGAGACACAGTGTCATGTTTCTTAAAGTTACACACGCCATGTGATCATCACAGAATCGTCATGAGTGCTCGGTATTGCGAATCGGGCTAAGCAGCAGAGAATCACGTATCACAGCTGCCAATGAGGTATGCGTATCAAGATAGATATAGTAGAGCAACCCTGCAAAGTTACAGCACTCCACCATATCGGGAACTATGGTTTAGGGGGGGGGTGGGCATTTTTTTGCCGCAGACGGTAGTAAGTATACTAACACGAGCTCGTGTTAGTACGAGATATATGTCACATGATGGATAACCTCTCTACATGTTATCACCCACACGTACCTCTCTCTCCACATCATCTACGGTAGGTTCAGTTGGTGGTTGTGAGGATGGTCTCCCCTGATCTCCCTCATCCTCTAGTCCCTGGTCCTCCATAAGCTCCTCCAGCGCAGCAAACTTAGCGTCCTCTCTCTTCTGTCGAGATATCATGATGTGCAGTTGGATCAGCCTCTTAATCAGCTCTATGTCGTCCCCCTTCAGGTAGGCCTGTGATCAATTATTGATGATGATATTATTGCAATAATGGATATTAGGTGGTGGTGATCTGGGTGATTATAAGCTAACATGGGGGTCGCTAATGAGCTTTCCATGAAACGAAACATGAACTGCTAAAACGATGGTTCATGTTTGGTTCAAAGCAACAAATAAAATTTAAAAAGGAGATGTAAAATATGATTAAGGCCCAATGTGAGTGCTAAAGAAGACAATCCTCACTTTCAACTAGTAAGAGATTCTGCATTACCTCCTCTTGCGTCTCAGTCATCGCACAATTCCTCTACACTACAAAACAAAAAGCAAAATCGTGACGAGTGAAAGCTAAAAACTACAGATTTCACACTTTGAAACATTGAGTAGTTATTTTTGCTTCCGGCTGCACTGTCCCAGGGACCTAGTATTGTCCTTTTGTCTCACAATGGTCGACAAAAGATCTTTGTCAGTATTGTATAAGGCAGCTTTTTACATAACTCATAAACATAACTCATATGTACATAACAGAGTATCAAACAATAAACAAAAGAAGGCAGGTCTTGGAAGTTGGAGAGTTGTATAACAGTCACTAGAATTGTACAGTCACTAGAATTGTACAGTCACTAGAATTGTACAGTCACTAGAATTGTACAGTCACTAGAATTGTACAGTCACTAGAATTGTACAGTCACTAGAATTGTACAGTCACTAGAATTGTACAGTCACTAGAATTGTACAGTCACTAGAATTGTACAGTCACTAGAATTGTACAGTCACTAGAATTGTACAGTCACTAGAATTGTACAGTCACTAGAATTGTACAGTCACTAGAATTGTACAGTCACTAGAATTGTACAGTCACTAGAATTGTACAGTCACTAGAATTGTACAGTCACTAGAATTGTACAGTCACTAGAATTGTACAGTCACTAGAATTGTACAGTCACTAGAATTGTACAGTCACTAGAATTGTACAGTCACTAGAATTGTACAGTCACTAGAATTGTACAGTCACTAGAATTGTACAGTCACTAGAATTGTACAGTCACTAGAATTGTACAGTCACTAGAATTGTACAGTCACTAGAATTGTACAGTCACTAGAATTGTACAGTCACTAGAATTGTACAGTCACTAGAATTGTACAGTCACTAGAATTGTACAGTCACTAGAATTGTACAGTCACTAGAATTGTACAGTCACTAGAATTGTACAGTCACTAGAATTGTACAGTCACTAGAATTGTACAGTCACTAGAATTGTACAGTCACTAGAATTGTACAGTCACTAGAATTGTACAGTCACTAGAATTGTACAGTCACTAGAATTGTACAGTCACTAGAATTGTACAGTCACTAGAATTGTACAGTCACTAGAATTGTACAGTCACTAGAATTGTACAGTCACTAGAATTGTACAGTCACTAGAATTGTACAGTCACTAGAATTGTACAGTCACTAGAATTGTACAGTCACTAGAATTGTACAGTCACTAGAATTGTACAGTCACTAGAATTGTACAGTCACTAGAATTGTACAGTCACTAGAATTGTACAGTCACTAGAATTGTACAGTCACTAGAATTGTACAGTCACTAGAATTGTACAGTCACTAGAATTGTACAGTCACTAGAATTGTACAGTCACTAGAATTGTACAGTCACTAGAATTGTACAGTCACTAGAATTGTACAGTCACTAGAATTGTACAGTCACTAGAATTGTACAGTCACTAGAATTGTACAGTCACTAGAATTGTACAGTCACTAGAATTGTACAGTCACTAGAATTGTACAGTCACTAGAATTGTACAGTCACTAGAATTGTACAGTCACTAGAATTGTACAGTCACTAGAATTGTACAGTCACTAGAATTGTACAGTCACTAGAATTGTACAGTCACTAGAATTGTACAGTCACTAGAATTGTACAGTCACTAGAATTGTACAGTCACTAGAATTGTACAGTCACTAGAATTGTACAGTCACTAGAATTGTACAGTCACTAGAATTGTACAGTCACTAGAATTGTACAGTCACTAGAATTGTACAGTCACTAGAATTGTACAGTCACTAGAATTGTACAGTCACTAGAATTGTACAGTCACTAGAATTGTACAGTCACTAGAATTGTACAGTCACTAGAATTGTACAGTCACTAGAATTGTACAGTCACTAGAATTGTACAGTCACTAGAATTGTACAGTCACTAGAATTGTACAGTCACTAGAATTGTACAGTCACTAGAATTGTACAGTCACTAGAATTGTACAGTCACTAGAATTGTACAGTCACTAGAATTGTACAGTCACTAGAATTGTACAGTCACTAGAATTGTACAGTCACTAGAATTGTACAGTCACTAGAATTGTACAGTCACTAGAATTGTACAGTCACTAGAATTGTACAGTCACTAGAATTGTACAGTCACTAGAATTGTACAGTCACTAGAATTGTACAGTCACTAGAATTGTACAGTCACTAGAATTGTACAGTCACTAGAATTGTACAGTCACTAGAATTGTACAGTCACTAGAATTGTACAGTCACTAGAATTGTACAGTCACTAGAATTGTACAGTCACTAGAATTGTACAGTCACTAGAATTGTACAGTCACTAGAATTGTACAGTCACTAGAATTGTACAGTCACTAGAATTGTACAGTCACTAGAATTGTACAGTCACTAGAATTGTACAGTCACTAGAATTGTACAGTCACTAGAATTGTACAGTCACTAGAATTGTACAGTCACTAGAATTGTACAGTCACTAGAATTGTACAGTCACTAGAATTGTACAGTCACTAGAATTGTACAGTCACTAGAATTGTACAGTCACTAGAATTGTACAGTCACTAGAATTGTACAGTCACTAGAATTGTACAGTCACTAGAATTGTACAGTCACTAGAATTGTACAGTCACTAGAATTGTACAGTCACTAGAATTGTACAGTCACTAGAATTGTACAGTCACTAGAATTGTACAGTCACTAGAATTGTACAGTCACTAGAATTGTACAGTCACTAGAATTGTACAGTCACTAGAATTGTACAGTCACTAGAATTGTACAGTCACTAGAATTGTACAGTCACTAGAATTGTACAGTCACTAGAATTGTACAGTCACTAGAATTGTACAGTCACTAGAATTGTACAGTCACTAGAATTGTACAGTCACTAGAATTGTACAGTCACTAGAATTGTACAGTCACTAGAATTGTACAGTCACTAGAATTGTACAGTCACTAGAATTGTACAGTCACTAGAATTGTACAGTCACTAGAATTGTACAGTCACTAGAATTGTACAGTCACTAGAATTGTACAGTCACTAGAATTGTACAGTCACTAGAATTGTACAGTCACTAGAATTGTACAGTCACTAGAATTGTACAGTCACTAGAATTGTACAGTCACTAGAATTGTACAGTCACTAGAATTGTACAGTCACTAGAATTGTACAGTCACTAGAATTGTACAGTCACTAGAATTGTACAGTCACTAGAATTGTACAGTCACTAGAATTGTACAGTCACTAGAATTGTACAGTCACTAGAATTGTACAGTCACTAGAATTGTACAGTCACTAGAATTGTACAGTCACTAGAATTGTACAGTCACTAGAATTGTACAGTCACTAGAATTGTACAGTCACTAGAATTGTACAGTCACTAGAATTGTACAGTCACTAGAATTGTACAGTCACTAGAATTGTACAGTCACTAGAATTGTACAGTCACTAGAATTGTACAGTCACTAGAATTGTACAGTCACTAGAATTGTACAGTCACTAGAATTGTACAGTCACTAGAATTGTACAGTCACTAGAATTGTACAGTCACTAGAATTGTACAGTCACTAGAATTGTACAGTCACTAGAATTGTACAGTCACTAGAATTGTACAGTCACTAGAATTGTACAGTCACTAGAATTGTACAGTCACTAGAATTGTACAGTCACTAGAATTGTACAGTCACTAGAATTGTACAGTCACTAGAATTGTACAGTCACTAGAATTGTACAGTCACTAGAATTGTACAGTCACTAGAATTGTACAGTCACTAGAATTGTACAGTCACTAGAATTGTACAGTCACTAGAATTGTACAGTCACTAGAATTGTACAGTCACTAGAATTGTACAGTCACTAGAATTGTACAGTCACTAGAATTGTACAGTCACTAGAATTGTACAGTCACTAGAATTGTACAGTCACTAGAATTGTACAGTCACTAGAATTGTACAGTCACTAGAATTGTACAGTCACTAGAATTGTACAGTCTCTCTCTCTCTCTCTCTCTCTCTCTCTCTCTCTCTCTCCCTCTCTCCTCGTGTTCTGTCAGCACATTTCTATGTGTGCATCGCATGATAACTGAGCACCACATCCAATGTGTTGTACTACATCACACACACACACATCTCATTTTTCTTGATCCCCCTCCCCCCCAAACACGTCATTTGTCACACTGTACAATGTAGACTACATTGTGTAGTACAATCAGAAAAGACCTCAACAATGTTTTTCTGGCATTTCTCTAGTGGAGAGCTGACATGGAGGTCATTCAATTTCGTTATACAAGAGACTAGAGATCAGAGAGCCGGGAAGTTTGGAATGCACAGCCGTAGTAAGACAGTATGAACTACAGGAAGGAAGATCAGAATGGATTGATGAAAACAGCTCTGATCCCTAACAAAATACAGAAAAACTGTTGAGTAAGAGTTGGAAATCCCCCTAGTCAACAACAGAAAACGATAGGGATCTGTGTGACAGAAAGGAAGTCAAGGATTGTCATTGGTATCGATTACCCCCTTATGGGATAATGGCCTCTCTTTACTTAGAAGATGCTAGGTTGGCCGATCGGTGGAACGGGCAAGGAAGGAAGGAAGGGAGTGAGAGTGAGTAAGGGGTGAGAGACAGAGAGACTGAGAGAGGGAGGGGAGAGATTGATATGAGTGTTTCGCTAAAATTAATATGTGACTGCCAAGCAAGCATCGCTCATCGCACACACGGACTTTAATAATGTAATCACTGGTCATGAGAACATGAAGATTGCATTTTATTCACTATCTCTCTCTGATCTTTATCTATCTCTCTCTCTCTCTCTCTCTCTCTCTCTCTCTCTCTCACCCCAAACAAAAGAGAGGCTGATATTTAGAATAGAGCCAGGATGAATTCTAGTGCTGCATCAGGAACACATTTTAGATCCTAGCTGATCTCTCGGTCCACGTCTCTATTGGCAACGGGAACTCAGAATTATAGAATCACATACAGGAATTAGGATGGAGAATCATGATCTACATGAGGCTACAGCTAGAATCAGAGATAGAGAGTCAGAGAGAGGTAATAGTGGATTGCACGGAGTTTCACGTTGTTGAAAAATGAAAACCAACACGTTTCGCAAGGATGTAAGGAGACGGTTTGTTATTTCAAGGCCCGAAGGGGACACGTCCCCATAACACGTACAAAGCAGCCATGTGGAAGGGAAAATTCCTAGAATAAACCGCATGCAATCTTCAACACAGGGGGGGGAGAGAGAAAGCTACCTGGAGCACTTGGTATAGAGTGTGAAAATGTACTCATGCATGTGCGCTATAAAGATGGTCTAAAGCAGGACAGTACACCATATAACATGTATAATATTGCTCTCCCTCTCCCCCCAATGTGTGTGGAATACACTCCATGTCCAGCTAGCAACTAGATTGGGCGGGGCCGACACTCTCCTCGTTCACAATCAGATACACTGTGTGGTTCCTGAAGGAGGAGCTTGGGGAACCTACTAGTTTCCCTCTGGGTTTCCACGGGGTTCAGCGAGTTCAGAAATCAGAACTAAACCGGAATTGGAGATTGACACTCGACAAATGTCAAAATGCCTTGGTAACGTGGTTACCTCTGTGAAATAGGGTCACACAATGTGTGACTCACACACAATGTATGCCCAGAAGAATTGAAGAAAAGGGCAACTAGTGGCACTGTCAATCGGCTGTAAAAGTCAGTGAATACATTCCACACAGTGTACTACATCACATATGCCAAGCAAGTTAGTGATCGTATGTGCTGCATGTATAGGCCCTTATGTTGAACCGAACTAATAATACGGGACCCGTTTTACTGCCACATATGTCTGGAATCCAGAAATAATAATCTGTGAATCGTCCCAGTCTTGCAGGGAGGTAGAGACTCAATTGCTGGTCATCATCACTGTGCAGTGGGAGTGGGGGACGGGGGATGTCAGGCTAATACTCTGACAGTGAGGTTCCTGCAACTATTACCTTTGCATTGGATGGACTATAGTCGACTATTAGTTCACTGATTCCGTTAGGGGTTGAGTGACTCACAGTCGAAAGTTGATGTCACCTGGCAGTTTCGGCTTTTCAAGTTCTAGAAAATTATTGTTTGACGTCACAGTATCTGCGTCACGGTACCCACGTCCTACAGGTATTATATATGGAGCGATTCCTCCGTCTCGGGTTACATTTATGTTTTATCAATATCATGTTGCTCCTATCTCTTGTTATTCTACTTCTCCTCCCGGTTCTTAGTAACTGCAGCTTGAATATAGCTACAGCTAATCTCACCAAGTCAGGTAGAGCTACTAGCTATATAGTTGGCTGTTCTATATCGAGGCCATTTTACCATACGATAATCCATAATATGGATTTCCCAATGATAACTAATGGATAATTTATTCACTAATATACCCACTCTCTTTCAGATGATTTCAAACTGAAGGATGGAGTTGGTGCGGATGAATCGATATACATCGTCATACGAAGTGGTCGCAATAGTCGCAGCAACCGTGGTGTTGTATTGACCCAAATTGGAAGCTCCTATTCATCATACCAGGACCGAAATATATGTCAGAGAGTGAACGGCGTGGACATTCCTTTAGATTCCAAAACAGCCCTTACTATTTGCGAACTCAACAACTTCCATTTATTAAACTCCTCGGGCTATCTTGGTTCTGAGTACGAGTGGCGGTGGGCTCGAGGTATCGCACCAATAATGTCGAACCTAACATGCGAAGGTAGGAAGTGCAGTCACGTTAATATAGATGAGACAGATTGTGACGGACCACAGTACTACACCACCCTATCATGCGGGTGTTATCCTGGCTATGAACCCAACGGTAGTGGTTGTGAGAAGTGTGATTGGGATTTGTTCTCTGATGGGCAACAGTACCCTGATTGTACCTATTGCCCAACTTATGCTGACTCCGTTAAATCATCCAGTGGAAGATGGGGTTATGATGGCTGTAAGTGCTGGGATTCTGAAGAGTTTTGGCACAGAGGTAATAACTCATGCACAATGTGCCCTATAGGAGAGTACAGGAATCTAACGTCATCCTATAACTACAATTACACCTCCTACACATGTCTCCCCTGTCCTCATGGCCAGACGACCCTCAACCCAGGGTCTATGAATGTTAGCGCCTGTATTCAGGCTCCAAGCTGTAGTGCCGATGGTGATATCCACTTTCTAAGCGTGGTTTGCATCAGGAAGACATTTGTGATCACATTCGGTGTCGTAGCGGGGTTACTAGCGGCCACGTGCTTTCTATGCGGGTGTATCAAATCTAGCAGAAGGAAGGAGCGAAATAATACCGCGAGGGCTCAACAAGCGAGGTCTCCACCTCAACAAGCGAGGACTCCACCACAACAAGCGAGGACTCCTGGACCTCAACAAGCGAGGACTCCACCCCAACAAGCGAGCCATGATACTGATAGCTCTGACCAACTCTCGCATGTGATCAGTGGAGTGTCAGGGAGGACAGAGCACCGTGATGAGATCAGAGTGCCGGCTGGTGAGGTGTATGTAAACCCAATTCAACCACACACTGGCACCCTTCATCCTGCCCCCTCAGCTCCTCCAATGGACTCTCCATGGCAACCTCCAATGGGGTCCCCCTGGCAACCTCCAGTTGGGTCTCCTTCGTCACCATGGCAACCTCCCTACTCGGCTAGCGGTGTAGAAGGAATCCAAATGACCTCACTGAATCCCAGGGGAGATGGTGATCATGCGGCCGCACCACCACCGAGCTATCACCAGGTCATGGGACAACAGTGAGAAAAACATTATCAATATCAGCTATTCAGCCATTATAGCTGCAGCTCTCTGCCCTGCTAATGCTATGATCAGACCTTTTTGATGGTGAAAATTGATAGTGTCAGTGATGAAACTTGATGAAACTTGATGAAATAACTTTATTACACAAAACATAAATGGTGTCAGTCTCTTAAACATCCCCCTTTCGCTCGAAATACTAGCACCCAATCCAAGATGGAATTCCCATTTTGAGTCCTATAACCCTTAACGGGTGGATTGTCCGGGTACTGTTCCAGCCACCGTCCCAGCAAGACCTTGAACATATCCAATGTCAATGTGATGGAAGGGACTTGAGTTTTTATTTAATACTAATAGGAGTCTGGAGTGGGCAATAATTTTTTGGGAATGAGATTGAGATCGAGATTGAGAATCGAAATGGAGTCTGGCGGCTTTTGACTTTGAGTCGTGTCATTTCATTTTCTGTTTTACTTTTGAAATTTAACCGCCATGTTTGACACTTTGCCGGAGGCGACAGGGCACCACTGCACCTGTCAGAGCATTGGCCTGACCCGATTCTCGCGAGAACTGTGGTCAGAGCATTGGCCTGACAGCACTGCACTGGTAGTAGAGTGATTCTCTCACCGGAGTAATGTTACGCGCGAAAATGTTATGTTATCTACGTACTTTCGAACGCGCGGCGCCGCACTACTCAGTGCAACTCAATTAAATTCAATACAACTTCTTCAAACTTTTTCAAGTTTTTTTTCTCGGTCCGCTTTTCTTTTTTCGGTCTTTTTCACACGAACGGCTAGACGAAGCCACATATTTATCATTACTAACTGACTATTTGCTCAAGCTTGCTCATATTTATACATTTGCAATACATCTGAAATATTGACAGACCACTGACCAATAGAGGACAATTTGCAATCGTGGGTACCTATCAACACACGACCATTGAAATCGATGCAAAAGATTTAAAGTATACCAGTCCTAATTTAACTCAGGTAAATACACTGCCTTCAATTTTCAACTCCCCTGACTAATGACGCTCTTTCTAGATAGCTAAACGAGGAGTCATGAACTTGGGGAGGACAACAAAACTTGCACTCTGTTTTGCAGGTAAGAATACACTCATTTTTGGCTAACTAATAACTTCCCAATTAATTAAATATGATAATTAAGTTTTTCACCCATTTTAGGTATATTTGCGTGTTACTTTTACTATGGTGTAATTCAAGAAAAGATCACAAGAGGAAGTTATGGTTTGGACAAGGAGCGTTATCTTTACACAGTGTTCCTTGTGTTCTGCCAGTGTGTTATCAACGCTGCTTTTGCCAAGGGAATGTTACTTGTAACAAGTGATGGAACTCCCAGTAAAACCCCCAACAAACTATCGTTTCTGTGTGGGTGTACCTATGTAGGGGCTATGTTGGCCTCCAATGCATCCCTAAAGTGGGTCAACTACCCAACTCAAGTACTGGGGAAGAGCTGCAAACCCATTACTGTAATGATCCTGGGAGTATTTTTCGCAGGTAAATAGAAACTCATTTTGGGATTAATCATTAAAGTATACTTTTTAGTAACTAAATGATGGGGTGTTTTACACACTACCTATATCTCTCTAAACTCTCTAAACTCTCTCTCTCCAGGGAAGCGATACAATTCAGTGAAATACCTGGCTGTCCTTATGATTGTCTGTGGTGTGGCACTGTTCATGTTTAAGGACGGAAAATCATCTGCCAATGAAACTGTCTTTGGAGTTGGGGAGTTTCTACTTCTTGTTTCTCTTACACTCGGTAACCTTCAAAACCTTGTATTTCTCTGTGCCCCGCACAATGTAAAGGAGGATTAGAACATAACCTTGAACACCATGTATCTCCATGTGCAATATTTTCCTCTTGGTACCATGTATCATCTCTTTCTCTCTAGATGGGCTGACGGGTGTATACCAGGAGAAGATGAGGGGTTACGCGACCAAACCTCACTATATGATGATGGCACTCAACCTCTCAGCACTGGTCAGTTCAATAAATACTTACTTGCTGTGATATTATAGCAGTATAGTGACCCGATTACATAAATGATTTTGTCTGAACTCTGAAGCATTCAATCGGTCTGATTGGTGCAAATATTGCCGCTTCTGTATTACAACTACACACTTTTCTTTCCACAGGTTGTAATGTCAGTTTGGTTGATAGTAACAGGTGAAATCTGGCAAGCAATGACATTCTGCTCCAAACACCCCCAAATCGTCCCTGAGATAATCACTTTCAGCCTGGCCAGTGCACTCGGCCAGAACTTTATCTACATCACAGTCACCGAATTCGGACCTCTTGTCTGCTCTATCATTACTACCACCCGGAAATTCTTTACCATTCTCGGATCAGTTATCCTGTTTGGAAATGCCCTCCTTACTCGGCAGTGGATCGGTACCATGATCGTGTTTGCTGGTTTAGCGCTGGACAGCCTGTACGGGAAAACACACAAACCCGCTATGAAGGCGTGATGATGATTGATTGTAAATACTCTCCTGACTGGGTTATCAGTGTTTTAGTGTTGTGTCATTATATTTATTCGCTGCTATAACGATTCACAATTTCATTGCAAAAAACCGGGTTTTTTTTTCTTCTCAGACACCACCAATAACTATACTGATATTCATTCCCTCGCAAGTACAAGTATACAATAGCCTGTATTTTGCATATTGTGTATTACAACCGCTATGTATTCCATTAAGGCATAATGTCACGAGATTTGGGGGAGAAAACTGGGGAGAAGGATGTACTGAATCCGCGGTTGAAACAGAAGAGCAAGAAGTTGAAGCATCTTGATTTGTTTTACCACCTACCCGCGTATGTGAAGAGAGAGGAAGAAAAACCAGAGGACTGTATCCCCGACTTACCGGAGAATAAACAGGTGAGAGACGAGAGATAAGGTGAGACAGGGGGGACTGACCAGAGAATAAACAGGTGAGATAGAGGGGACTTACCGGAGGGGGGGG